>PVIJ01004006.1:53527-74735 GCA_004024925.1 Scalopus aquaticus | reverse complement strand
GGGGTAAATCATACTGACTTCCTGTCACAAAGATCTCAAGACAGCTTTTCAGGCCTTTACAATCTACTCTCATGTCATAACTGAAATTTGGATTTTGCTATCCATCTCTAAGCTCTCTCATCTGTTAACTAAACATGCTCATTTCCACATCTTTGTTTAAACCACTCTCCTTGTTTACATAGTTGTATCTAGCTTCACGTGAGCCATGCCATGTCCATATATTAGGGGGCTGTCTTAGTAGAGAATCCTGACTGTCTTCAGTTCCCCCACTCCTTTGTGACTCTAAAGTCATTTCAAGTATCTTTTTGACTTAGCTAGAGTATATGCCCTTAGTAAACGTCTAAATGGAGCTAAGCTTTTGAAGGCTGATGATAACAGGTTTTTATTCTTGACTTCAGCAAAGTGGACAATATGTATAAAATCCTTCAGTAGGCATTATTTATAAAGAAAATGACAGTATGATAGGAGAAACTATATCATCATATATCATTATCATTATATACCATCTTTCATCAATGATTAATGAAATCATTGTAATTTAAGTAGTTATAAAACTATTTTAGAAAGTTTATTTATTTATTTTTTAAAGATTTATTTATTTATACACACAAACTGGGGTACAGTCCAGAGGCGTGGGGCGGCGAGAGGGTTCACCAGAGACAGAGTGGGGAGCAGAACAGGCAGATTAGAAATACACTGCTGAGGGGAGCAGCGGGCGAGGCAGGAGAGGTCTGCCGCACCATGTGGGATTCTCCCCGGCAGGGTGTCGAACTTGCATCGTGCACTGCCGACAGCTCCACAGCGCAGCGCTCAACCGCTGCGCCACCGGGGAGGCCCTAGAAAGTTTATTTATGTATGTATTTAAAGACCAGTTTTGAACAGAAAATTCTAAACAGAACACCAGGGCTCTAAAAGTGTAACTGACACTCGTCCCTAGCCTATCAGAGGAGGCAGAGATGTACAAAATTGATGGAAGAGATAAGAAAAATGGGAAAATGTAGTTACCCCATGCAATTAGTGTACATTATCATAAACTTAATTTGTGTCTTTCAGGAAAGCCAAAATTAGTGTCTATATTTAATGAAAATCTTTTCAGATATCCAAACCAACCTCATGAACATCGTGAGAAAATATATTCCATTGAGTGTCTTGAAGGTGACTAAGAAAATTAATTAGATCAGCATTCACAATGTACCATGAGTCAGAGAATCATGAAAATTAGAGCAGGATAGGACCTTGGAGATCACCTTGTCCAACACCTTCATTTGGCAGATGAGGAAATTGAAACCAGATTGGGAAGGATAATTTCCCAAGGTCGGACAGATAATTAGTGGCAGAACAAGGCCTCAAACATAAGTATTCAAACTCCTAACTAGGGTCTTTTCAACCGAATAAAGGTCATGCTGCTGCAAAGCATTAAAAAAGAAAAAAGAATAAAGAGTTCCTCTTCCAAGCACATTCTAAATAAGTAAAAGTGAGCATATTTATGTATATGTTCAGTACAATCTACGCATATAATATATATATACTATGTTATAAAAATAAGCAGATACGTACACATTCTTGTTCTCTTTTTAAAAATGCTTTGCATATATATATATATTTTTTTCTTAAAGAACAAAATTATATTGTACATGTCATTCTAGCAATTATTTGCATAAGACATTTGTTGATAATAAAAGGCATAAAAGGCATAAGCAGGGAAAATGATAGCTTTTCAGAATATGTAATTGATTTTCTGCACAGTTCATTTGATTATCTCTTAAAAATTTTTCAACATTTCCATTAAAGAAACTGACATTTGAAAAATAAAATCACAATGTGATGGGATGGCAGAGACTATAACTTATTCCTTAATATTCATTCTTTCTTTGCATCAGAGTAGACTTTTTAGCTGGACAAAGGGCCACGCAACCAAAGACCACATTCTCTAACCTTTCTTGTGGCCAAAGTGGCTTAGAAAAAGTTCTGGTCGCCTGGCTGAAATCGGGGTGATCTATTGTGTGCCATGCTTTCAAAGGGAAGAAGTGCATTTTCTTTGCCATTTTCTCCTCACTGCTGCTGAATGGAATCAGTATAGTGAGAGCTGAAATGGTCATCGCGCACCCTCAGACTGCAGCTGCGCGTGGAAGACGGCAGTGTAGTAGTTAGGAGGGACCTGCCTCTCCAACATGGTGAGATCACCCTACCCGACTTGAACGTCCTCAGCGGTTATTTGCATAAAAATGAAAGTTACTTCAACCCTGTGTTAACTAGCGTTTGAGTTTTTCTCTTAACAGTAGCTTACCAGACATCCTATCTAATATAAAAGAGATGAATTTGATGAGGAATGTAAAAGTTTACATTATTTGACAATTTTATATGCATAATATTGAACAAAATGGGGCTAAAAACTGGGCCTTTGCCTGACTTCATGCTGATAGCAATTATTCCATCCTAAGAGGCATGGAACTATATAGTTATGCTTTTACTGATTCATTGCACTGCTTTAAGAAAACAAATAATTTTACTTAATTATATTTCTGTACTTTCCATATAGTCCCTTTGAATTTAGAGGAATAGCTGATAGCGTACACAGAAATCAATTCCACGTCCCCACTTGGCTGCTCCTCTACGCTCTTCAGGATAGCCCAGAGGTACGTTTGGTTACCGTGCCGCTGCCGTAGGACTCATCATTTGCTATTATAACTGTATATTTGCTTTTCTATACTGTCCATTGAAGGCAGGACACCTCAGGATTAGGGTCTTAATTCCAGTTGACAGAGGATGCTCAGTATCTTTGCATCTGTCATATCCTTTTCCTGGATCTGCACGGTCAGCTCTCTCATCCTTCATGTCTGCTCAGATCTTAATTCTGCGAAAGTAAAATAACCATTTCTTCACCTATTACTATTTCATCCACCTGCCTATTTCCTTTGTTGACTCTCATCTGAAATTATTGCATGTATTTATTTGTTGATTGTTTACTGCCTGTCATCCCCTTGCAATTTTCTAGAATGCACATTACACAGGAGAACTATACTGGGATTCAGCCAACTTGAACATGGACACATTTTCACTGGATTTATAGAACAGTGAAGAAAACAGACATTTAACAAATAATCACTAATGTTATTATTATTAAGCAGATGATACAACTCTTAAAAAGTGAAGTAATGTGTTTATATATAGCACTCATATATATCTTAAAACTACCTAACATAAGCTAACTGACTCTCAGCATTGTTTACAAAATAGAATAAAACTGCAAATGTGTATCAATCAGTAATTTTCAGGGTTGTAAGTTTTTGTAATAATTGTAACCTAAACTGATAAACTTTATACATTTTATATGAATTTATCTTTAGTTTTGAATAACAAAGATAATAACATATTTTAATGACCACTCCAAATTTTGTCTTAGGTGCTGGAATAACATTAATTAATGCTATGTTTACATTCCTAAATAAAGAGTAAATAGTAAAAATACATATGTTGCCAATAATTTATTTTAAAATATTAAAGTATTGAAAATATGTGTCATTACTCATTCGAGTAAAGTACAAAATGTTGGACTATGAAAATATTTTGTAAAATCAAGCAGTCTTTTTCTAAGGCATACAATAAAATGTAGTTCTATTAACATGCATTTGATATTTGACCTGTCTTCTTTCTCTTTTACAACTCTGAAAGCACAGATTCTCTAAAAGTTACATAATTTTGATTGTGTTTCTTCCAAAGTTTAATTGAATAAGTTGTAAATGAATCACTAGTTCTATAATATAACCAGTCTGACACATAAAAGTGAATTTCCTTACCAATGAAATAAGGACACAAGTGATATGTATCTAAACTTGGAGGGAAGATCTGAACATCAGTGTGTAAATGAGCGTGGAATTTTCTGCCATGGTTGTCCTGGAAGTGATTGTCCATCTGGACTCCCACTAGCTTGGGTGCCTGGTCCCTAAGTATACCTGGTACAATGAGCTGCACCACAGCAAACTCCTTTTGTGCAAATACAGCTAGTGGAAAGGAATTTTTGTTGTGTGACATCAATGACAATTAGGGTTTGTATGTTATAGCAGCACAACCTGTTCACCATCTCAGCAGGGAACTTCCATCATTAACAAGGTAGGGGAACAAAAGCTGGAGGGTCATTCACTGACTACTAAATTCTTTTTCCCAGAAGTGATACATTACTACTACTCTCAATCGATTAATGATAATTTGTCACATGGCCCCTGCTGACTGCAATGGAGCCAGAAAAAGTGGAAAGATGGGCACATGGATACTCATTTAATGTTTCTATCTCATATTTAGGAGTCATGCAAAGTTTGTGATTTACTTCTTGGAGCTTTGTTTCTTCCTCCAGATAAAGGGAGAAATAAATAACCACTTTAAGTGGTGTGGTAAGGATTAGATTAGATGACGCATGTGAGTGATAATCATATGATAAATTCCCTGACAGTAGCTTGTTGCTATTATTATTTTGCAATTCAATAACTTAATTCATATATTCTTCAAATATTTATCAAGCAGCTACTATGTTACATTACTGGCACTTCAATGTTATCGGCTGCAGACTACTTTGTGAAGCTTCTATTTGATAAATTGATGTGTCTATATCAAGTAGACAAGAGTTGGGTAATGGATGAACATTATTATTTGTTACTGATTTTACAGAACTTAAATATCAAACTGATCCATAATTAAATTTCTCAGAAGTGAAATCTGCTTGACTTTTGCCAAAGCAGAGAGAATGGGATACGGCACCATATTCAACACACATTATTAATTAACAGAATACATTTCTAGCATTAACTTTCATTTGCTATTTGCAATGACTTAACAGTTTAGCAAATAAATATTGGAATGCTTTTGCCTATGCTTTAAGTAGCAAATAATCAAGAGAATAACTACACTGTGCACAGGTGTCTGGCACCTGTGGGGGAAGAGGGATATCAGATAAGACATTTATGTATAGCTAGTGTCAGGCAAATCCTTGCTGAATCCATTTCTTTATCAAAGCTTGATTTACACTAGACCAAAGAAGTCCTTTATGTCAATATAGATTCTACAAAAGAAAGTAGAAATATAAAATAGTTTTTGACATCTTTTAAACGTGTATAATTTCTTAAGAATAAACAGTTGAAAGTCATGATTTGATTGGCTATGTCTACCATGCTTACATAAGGCCATCAGAACAGAATTTTCACTACAATTTTAAATTTATGCCTATATTAATTTTCATCAAAACATAACAAAATCAGATTAAATTTTCTTTCATAAACTCATTCACATAAAACTGCTCTATTATTTATTTACCTGTAATGAAAGATCAAGATAAAGGACAGAAGTGTGAGAAGGTTAATAAAAAACAAACTCTTCTCGCATTCTTTTCATTCTTACTGAGAGCTTCCTCTAAATAAACCAATTCTAGAATTTATCAAGCTCAACCAATAATTAAAAACAGAAGTATCTTTTTGAAGTGAAACAATGGTAATTTTATTGTCTACTAGATGAAGAGTGCATGGAGAGACATATTTTCGGTCATCTACATGCAAATAAGCATTGAACTATAATTTTAGTTTGTAGTGCTATATTATTTACCAGTTCTGGGGATACTTGTAATTCATGCAGTAGATAATTACAGCATTATGTGCTTTTAAATACCATTAAAAAAGAACAGGTGCAGTTTCTGAACACTAAGGACAATAAGCCAATCTGTGTTTAGAGCAGCATGTCTAATGTGAAGAATGAGAACACCATTGACATGATGAAGACTTTTAAACTGTGGATGATGTTAGCAAACAAAAGGCTGTTTTTAGCTGCCTAGTTAGCAGTCTTTCTCATGCTTCTAGCATTTTCTCCCCTAAAACATAAGAAGATTTTTGTCTAAAAATTTGCTTTAATTCTGTATACTATAATGAATAACCGGAGAACGCTATTTGCACATTATACTTCTAAAATCAAGGTAGAATAAGCGGTAAGTAATAACAGTAAACGTGGAGATGTAACAACAGCTCTAATTTTAAAACAAAATGGTGTTCAAAATTCCCTTCTTTAGAAAGAAATCCTTTAAGAATCGTGTATCTATTTTGAAGATAGGAATTTATCTTCAGAGCTTCCTGACTGCACAGGTGCTTAGGAATTTGTAGGGGAGGAAAAGTGGTGTAGGGGCAAACTATTTCTTCAGGAGAGAATTCTAGAAGCATGTCCAGATGTCAGTTCTCTTTCTGCCTTAAAGACTTCTGTCTGGTTTTAGATGTATTTATCTCTCTAGTTTGCAGAGATTTTTTTTTTTTTTTTGTAAACAAATGAAAGAGTTGGTTCAGATCTTTGAGCTGTTTGTCTGCGTGTATGGCTTTCTCTTAAAAACATCTCCTTAATGCATCTTTCTTCAGTTTTTCCTTATCGGTTGCTCAGGGCTTCATGCTAACTCTTGAACGCTCCAGTCTCAAGCAGCCAACATGTTTGCTCTTTCTTTGTTTGTTGGTTTGTTTTACCTGATTTATCTTTCATCCAAACATGTTTGACTCCCTCTTGTAAAGTAATTAGCTAATTAACTCAATTTAGTGGCTTCAAACCTTTTTAGCTGCTTTCATTAACCCTCAACATTATTTTAATCATCTCAAGGGAGGAAAAACGTGCTAACCATAAAGGTTCCCAGCAAAGCAGCGAAGGAGAATTGCTACTGATAATACTAATTCAACCTAATTTTTTTTAGGCACTTAGTGTAGTTGAGGCAATTCTGAGAACATCACATATGCTATCTTGCTTAATTTTCTTGATAGCTCTCAGAGTTAGGATGCCCTTTTTGAAGTGTCACCAGCAAGTGGGTATACAGTCAGGGATTATAGATCCCAGCCAGCTTCACATCCAGATATGGCCAGGTGACAAGTTCTTGACATGAACTAGGGATGGAAGAAATAACTACTGATCTAGGTTTAAAGAAGCAGATGGTACTTCTCTATGTCCCTGTTCCAGGAAGTGGCTAGATGTTGGTGTCCTGAGTAAATGTTGACGCCATGCATTGAATGTGTAAAGTCTCTATTCATCAGAATCCCTGGATGACCATGGGGAGCACAGGCACAATTTCCCACATCAATATAACCCTGCTCCCCAAGCCATACCAACTTGAAGCACCTTGCATTTAGCAATGAGGGCAAACAAATCCCTACTGTTTTCATTAGGGTCCATTCGTTCCATTAGTGAGCCTGCCGTAAGATACATGCACATCACTGTCCCACTTTATAGGTGGTGAAACTGGGACCAAGAGAGGTCAGAGTACGTGCCTTAGGTTACAGCAGGGAATTTGTCTCGCTCCAAAATTTTACTACCAAAATCTGTGCCAAAACCTTATTCACAGTGAAGTGGATTTAGGCTGGATTATCCACAACCTGCATTGGAGATTTATAAGATAAGATTTTGAAATTAGTTAGAAATGTGTGATCCTCGTATGAAAGACCATTGAAATATTAATACTAATGCATAAGACACAACCTATTTGAACTACTCTTATTGTCCTACTGAGTAAACAATAGCAGATACCAACCTAAAAGCTCATATTTCTTTAGCTGCTTGATTTTCACATCTCCACACAACCTTTCAAACACGGTCATTTTTTTCTGTTGCCCAAATATGTTTCACACTTATCCTTTTATTCTGAGAAAATCTTTGTAATGTATTGCCTGGATGCCCCTGACTCTAATTTTATTCTCTCTTTTTATCTTTAATGCTATCATTAAAGTGAACTGTCAGACACAAGTCAATCTGGTAGAACCATCAGGCTGCAATAGTACATGACTCCATATTGAAGACTTACAAAGCTCCTCAAGGGGTTGCTACCTAACTAAAACTGCCCCACTCTTTTCAGTTACTCCACTCTTTGAATTTTATGGGCAGACCACTCTGAGTTACAGTATACACAAGACATCATTGGCTTTCAATTTTTGTATGTGTCATTTATAACTGACCTAGGAGATGTAAGACCTAACAATCATCTATAATAGATATTGTACACCTACAGATAGAGTTCTTGAATTGACTAAGAATATGTATGCCAAACATGCAGTAAAGTTTTTATCTGTTCATCCTGGCTAATGTTTCAAATTAAATTATTTACATAAAAATAAAGTTAATCAATTGTCCATGTCCATTGGTCCACTACCAAGGGACTGAGAACATCTGCCAGTGGATGTGACAGTGACTCATCTTGGAAATTTACAGTTGAGTCCCAATCCAGCCTCCTGAGAACTGAGACCCACTACCCAATTGAAGACAATTTCATGTTAGACTTTGCGAAGAAAAACCCAACTGACATATTTCTTAAATCTTGAACTCATAAAGGATCATGATGCAAAAAGAATCTATCGTTTTAAGGTGATACATTTACCATAATTTGTTATGCAACCATAGATAACTAATATTTTATAGCCTACAGTAAGACTATTTAACCTAGTCTCTAACAACTTATGGTATTTCCTGGTGAGAGTTTAAACACATCCACATGACAGAAGTACAATGTAACATAGCTTATTATAAAGTGCTAGCAGAACAGATTCTCAAAATGTTTACTAAGCATCTACTACATCTTATTGACAAAAATCATGTTGTGCTCAACAACCTCACTTCTGGGCATATAACAGAGAGGGATTCTCCCCAGACTGGAGGCAGAACATGGAGCTGTGTGGACGCTGGGGCACAGTGCATGGTGCTGAGAGCTGGGTCCAATCACTAGGACATACACAGAAACTGTAAGGGATGTAAATGATAAAATATGCACCAATTAGAAGCTAAAGAGTATAGGTACAAAAATAAATACCTCATACAAATATATTTTATGAAAAAAGTTAATTATGTTTTAAGAATAAAATATATAATGTAATTAATACAAGTTAATTATGTATATTTGAAAAGCATCACCACCTAATTTACAATAATATATCCTCATTTAAAGACATAGATGAAGCTCAATGGAAAAGGAACATATATGTAAATATATAAAGTAACCGAGGGTCCTGCCATAGAAAGAAAATTTTAACTATGATCTTGTATGTATGATTAGTCCAAAACTCTAAGTTGCAATAAAAAACAAACAAACAGGGTCTCCCTGGTGGCTTGGGGGTTAAGTCTCAGTGCTGTCATGCTATTGTGGTTGCAGACTGAGTTTGATCCCCAGTCAGGGAGCTCACCCACATATGGCTCAGCAGAACTCTCCCATCTCGCCCACTGCTCCTCTCAGCAGTATATTTCAGTAGATCCACCATTCAGTTCCCCACTCTGTCTCTGGTGAATCCTCTCACCACCCAACACCTCTGGCCCGCACCCCAGTTCTTCTATGTGTAAATAAATAAAAATAAAATAAACAAACAGATAAAAAAACATCTACTCTGCTTACTGAATTCTGGGGTTAAGGATTTCATAATAGTGAAAAAGAGGTGGGATCTCATTGTGGATTTAATTATAAATAAATAAGTGAAACAAAAAGCAAACAGGAAAATATTAAATAAGCATAACACTATGAAAAAGATGAAGAATGTAATGTAATAGAGGCAAGAGTAGTCCTTAGCCTTAGTTCAGGTTCCTCCTGGGGAAGATTCTCTAGGACACTGATATTTGAATTGAGAGCTAAATGATTAGAATTTGCCATTTTTGAGACAGTGAGCAAAGGATATATATCCCAGGCAGAGCACAGATGCTGTGACTTGGCATGAAAGTGATAACAAAGATCAGTGCAGCTACAATGTCATGAATTAGTGGAGAGTGATAAAACAGGGGCCAGATCAAGTAAGATTATGTTAGTCAAAAGAAGCAGACTTGGATTACAGCTTTATTTTTTAATTTTCTTTTCTAAAGAGTATCTTTTTAAATATTTATTTATTTTTGTAGAAGAACTGAGGTGTAGGACAGAGGCATGGGGGTGAGAGGATTCACCAGAGACAGAGTGGGGAGCAGAACGGGCAGATCAACTGCAACACACTGCTGAAGGAAGTCTGCTGCGCCATGTGGGAAACTCCCTGGCCCGGGATCAAACTCAGGCCCTGGTGGTGATAGTGCTGAAGCTTAACTGCTAGGCCACCGGGGAAGCCCGGTACAGCTTTAGAGTGAAATGGAAAATAAGGAAGAAAAAAAAATGTTTTAGAAAAAAAAAAAAAGCATTCTGACTGCTGCTGTGTGAGGAATGAATTGTCAGAGAGAGGAGGACAGAAGTGGAATGAGATAGATAGATGATGATGCCACGGGTATTGTACAGTCTTAGGAAGACATGATGGTAGTTCAGGCAATGGTGGAAGCAGTAGGGCTAGAAAGACCTAGAAAAATGGATTACAGTTATTCAGAAGTAAAGCTAGCAGGATTTGTTGTTGGATGGAGTATAAAGGAGAGAAAGGAAGCAAACTGAATAACACTGAAGAAGGAATATGTAATGTTAAGTAAAGTTTGGTTTAACACAATTTTTTGTGTATTCAATCACTTATCACACACATGGGATGCATGCCAGGAAAAATTCTCAGTTTAATTTGACAACATTGCTAAGGGAGAAGAGTAAGGAAGCAGAATCAGCTTATGGAGAATAAAAAGCCCAAAGTAGGCAAAACCGCCACCTGGCCAGCAGAGGCAGGATGCAGTCAGAACCATCTCCGCCAGCCTGCAGATGGAGAACCTGCCTGACCTTAAACACAGGGACATTGACAGTTTGTTAAAAGCTCTCCTTAAAGCACTTTTGTGGAAATGCTTCTAGGAATATCCCTTTTCAGTTACCCTTTGAGGATTTGGAGGATTTTGGAAATGTCTTCTTATTTTTAATATGGCATTTTTACCAGGTGTGAATGGAAGAACAGCAGAAACCAGTTTTGGAAATGAGTTGATATTTTAGCAGTAACCAGAATCAGAACCACATAAATTGCATGTTGGGTCCAGAAGACACAAGTAGGAGAAAAGATCCAACTGATCGGAATGCAAGGAAAATAAGACGCAGAAGGGACTGTCACTCAGAACCTGAGGGTATACATGACATGATACTCCTCAAAGGGAGCCCCAGGGACAGACAGACAGAGCTGCAGTTCCATAAAAAAGCCAGTCTCAGCGCTATTAAGCAATCGCCAGCCACTGAGGCAGGAGTTGGATCCCTGAGCAAGGAGCTGAGCCACCTAGAGCGCAGCAGACCTCGCCTGTCTTGCCCACAGCTCCCCTCAGCAGTGTATTTCAGTAGATCCACCTGTTCTGCTCCCCACTTTGTGTCTGGTGAATCCCCTCACCTCCTGCACCTCTAGTCTACACCCCAGTTCTTGTATGCATAAATACATAAAATAAATCTTTTTTTTCCCCCACCTCTCCCCCTAAAATAAATCTTTTTTTTAAAAAGCCAATCACATCTGAGTGGGATTTAGAAAAAACATTTTGGGTTTAGAATCAACTCAAGGATAAGAAGAAAAATACCCAAGAGGGGAGTTTATAACTGATTGCAATGAAAATGCAGACCCGAATTTCTCATTAGATATATGAAGCTTAGATTGAATGTCTCCATTAGATAGGACAGTTGACTCAATGTGAAAGGTTGCACCATGGATATGAAAGATACCTTTTTTCCCCCCACATCTGAGGATATGACTATCAAAATCTTTACTGACTATGACTTATTCTATAGATTTTAATTTTTAGTATATTTTTATCACAATGTTACATTTAAAAATATCAAATAAATTACTTTTCTCATCAAGACATAGATCTAACGTTCTTTTTTTGAGGTTTGGTTGTAGCACTTTATTTAATTTAAAAATTGCTTTAAATTTTATTATTGTTCTTATTAGGGTAGCATTGGATGACAACATTGTATATGGTTCAGATGTATGTTACCACAGCAAGGTGCAAACTGTCCTCCCCATAGTTCACTGTGGCCCTAACCCACTCTGTTCCTCCCCCTCTCTTTCCTCCCCTGGGAACCTCAATGCTATAATCAGGATTTTAGGATTTGTTATTGGTTTGGTTTTATCTCTTGTTTTTTCTATATTCAAAGTACAGATGACACAATCCAATATTTGTCTTTCTCTTTCTGACTTACTTTGCTTCTCATAACCCTGTCCAGTTCCAACCATGTTGTCACAAATGGTAAGACTTTATCTTTCTTTTTTAGAACTAGGCAGTATTCCATTGTACATAAATGCCACATCTTCCTAAACACCATGTGCCTTCAGGCACTTAGGTTGTTTCCATAATTTGGCTATTGTGCATAGAGTTGAAATGAACAAAGGAGTGCACAGATCCCTTCAAATTAGTGTTTTTGCATTCTTCAGGTAGATTCCATGGAGTAGAATTGTTGGATCATATGGTAGATCTATTTTTAATATATTGAGAAACCTCCATACTATTTTCCAGAGGGGTTGCAGTCTACATTCCCACCAACAGTGTAGGAAGGCTCCTTGTTCTCCACACCCTTGGCAATACTTGATGTTTCTGATATCTGGGGGCCATTTTCAAAGGTATGAGATGATATTTAAATGTGGTTTTGGTTTGCAATTCCCTAACCATAGTGATGACGAGCACTTCTCATGTGCTTCTTGGCCATCTGTATAGCTTCTTTGGAGATGTGCTTATTTAGCTCTTTTACCCATTTTTGACTGGGTTATATGTTGCATGAATTCTTTGTATATCTTAGATATTGGTCCCTTGTAAGATGTATGATGTGCAAGTGTTTTCTCCCATTCAGTAGGATGTGTTTTTGTTTTATCGATAGTTTCTTTTTCTATGCAGAAGCTTTTTACTTTGACATAATCCCAACTGTTTATATTCTGTTCTGTTTCTCTTGCTGTTGAAGATGAATCCACAAAGACATCACTAAAGCCTATGTCGTGGAATGTTTTGCCTGCTATCTATCCCCCATAAGTTCTGTTGTGTCCTCATTTCTGTTATCTTGATGTATTTTTAAATTTATTCTTTTAATTTTTTAAATGTGAAGAAAATTATATCAGATTAGGTATCAAACAACATTAGAAAGAAAGGTAAGTAGAATGACTTGAGGAAAAGAGGGAACATTTTCACATCTTAATAGAAAATAAGAGACAGTTCTAATGAGTTGCTAAGTGACAGCTTAAGTTCAGGTAAGCCAGCTTTGTGATCTTATAGTATATGAAATAAATTCACACACTTAAGGTTTTCTCCAGGTCACATGTACTGTTAGCTACTCTTTTATATAGGCTGAATTATTGGCTCTATAGTAACATGCACTGATTGTTCAGTATGTTACTAAAATGATGTACAAAGTAAAACACAATCTTTATTTCTGAGGGGCTCAGTGCCTTTTAGAAAATATGAACATATGCAAATATAATAAAAATGCCAAAAATCTTCACTGAGGAATATAGAGCTCAGAAAGGGAATTCCTAACTTCTTAGAGGGAAAGGAGGTTAGGAAAAGATTTCAGGAAAGGAGATTGCATTTCAGTTGAGTCTTGAAAGAAGTGTAGAAATTTCCCCAGCATGCAAGAGGCAATAGGGCATATTAGGAATAAGACATATTAGAAAAAGAACATCCAAGTTAGACTACCCTGAGTAATTTCTTTTTGTCCTACAAACATTTCTCTACTTGAACTTTATAGCCTTAAAATTTTTTCATATTGATATAAAATATATATATATATATTTCAATATGTTCCAAATAAATTTGATTTATACATTAAACCACAATTGAATTAGTCTATAGATAAGGATTTCTGCATAGGTAAAAAGAAACAAATCCCCTCCTACATGGTACTAGACTACTTTATCATAATTCAAATGGCGTCATCTGCTTACTTAAACTATGTAAAAATATTCCAAATACTGGGGTGTATTTTTGCGTATGATCTATTAATAAGTATTAATCCAATTACAAACACAAAAGATGTTTGTATTAAACACAATATTAATTGTATTTACCAAATCCAGAAATGTTAGGACATGACATATTTTAATTTTGACATTTACTCAACATCACAACAAGCCTTTTATAAAGCAAAATGTTGGAATTAAAGCTAAAGTATGTTTTCAAACTTGGTAAGATGAAGTGCACTGTATTTCAAAACACTTCAACATTAGCCTAGTAACATAATTCAGGGATAACATTAGTATTCCACAGATTCATTCATCAGAAAGTACTGGTTGCCTCTTTACCCACTTACTGTACAGCTATTCATACTAGCAGCTTTAGACACTCATTTGCCAAGTTTCACAGGTGCCTCCTGCAGAGAATGCCCCTATAGTTGTCACTTCTCCTTGCAAAAGACACTTCTCTATTCACAAGAGAAAGACCTACAAACAGAGAGGCTATTTTTCAAAGTCTTTGAAGCCAATTCAATTTGGAAGTTGAGCAGTTATACCTCCTCTTAACAGGTGCAGAATGACACACTGACTCTCTTATAAATATTCTTGAAAGGATTCCTTCGTCTTAGCATTTCATACCATGTCTTTAAAGGAGGCCTGTTTTATATAGGTCTCTCAATTTAAATGCATCGACTTTTCCATACTGTACCTAATTTATTTTACTAATGAAAATATCAAGTGCCAATTGGTTTGTGTCACTTGTGCAAATTTTGCCACTTAGATATTAATGTATTTTGTAGGTTTCAATCAAATTACCTTTAAAAAAAAAAGCATGTTCTTTATCTATGCTAAATTGCTATATCACTTGACTATGTTCCAGTAATGAAGATAATTTATCCCTGCAATTTAAATCCACATTCTTGATTGAGACACTAGATTTGGGCATGTTTGTCTGCAGTGTAAAGTCTAGGGCTCAATTCTACACTTTCATCATCATTTTCTAAATGTGTGACCTTCAGGATACTACTTAATATTTTCATCTTTATTTTCCTGATATCTAAAACAGAATAATAAAACCTGATTTATATATCTCAAAGAGTTAGTGGGAAGATCAGTTAATGTAAAAACTATGAAAAAATATATTTAAGAGTTAAGACTATAATATGACCATAAAAAAGGAAAGTCAAATAAAAAAAATATAAGGCCTCTTTTTCAAGAAGAAAATATAGGAAAAAATTTATTTAACTCTTTAATTAGCAAAAGATTACTTAGCTCTTAAGAGTAATAACTATAGGGGAAAAGTTGGCAAATAAGGCTTAATTTAATACATTTTAATTTCAGAAAAAACAAAGAGTCAAAGGGAAACTTTATACTCAACCTTTGGAAATTGACTATAGGTCCCTAACACATATATAGTTCTGTACCTTACCAACACACACTTTTCTGGATGTACAAGGCTGAATTTGAAATATTTAATAAAGAACACTGCATGCATACTTACTGATCAGAATAAACTTCCAACAAATAAGAATGAACAGCAGTCCCTATGCCATGAATATCATCACTGAGGTAGACTTGTGCCTCAGGTTCTTTTAATCACACACAAGTCAAAGCTGTAGATGAGGAATTCTTTAACAAATGGTAGCTGGGCCACAAAATTGAGAATTACCACTTTCTAAACACACAGACTATTGGAACAGTTATGTTTCTGAGAATCTTATAACTTGCAAAAGATATTATGAATGAATCAGGGCATATTGTCTGTTGGATGGGATGCTAAGGGATGCCAGGGAAACATCAGTTACTTTAGAGGCATAGGAGTCATGAAGATGTATCAAATATATTACAGGAAATTTCAATAAGAATCACTGCCTTCTTTGCACATGAAGTCATTTACTTCCCCCCATCTCCCACTAAAATGGCTCATGGCTAGTGTTTGCTCTCAGTCCTAATATGAAGTAATACAGTGGTACATCCATTTCAATCTATAATTTAACCGAGGTAACAGTCAGTAATACTGGAAATGACTTAGGGGAATAGGTTTCCACCCCCTCAGATGTATGCCATCACACCACAGCCACCCCACAGCACTCACTCTTTAATGTTACTTTATGGCAAAAGGAGAGTCATTGGAGATTAGCTGATTCCAAGGTTGTGGCATGAAAATCCATGGACCTGTAATATTGCGAATGGACAATTTATTTTCTTTTTTTAATTTTTTTTATTGTTATTTATGTCTTTTACATTTTGTATTCCCCTTGGGTAGCCCACCACCAATTCACCCGTGATCCATCTCCATGGTCCCTTGTGTCCTTTCTACTCCATTTTGTGCCCCTATCGTCCCCTCCCCTTCCTCCCCCCCCCACACTGAGTGTCTCTCTCCTATTTGGTTTCCTTATAGTCAAATGGACAATTTCATTGTCAAGTGTGGCCCCATGAGAGACACTGGTACCTGAGGAAGCTGCAATGATATGAAGTCACTTCACTTCAAGTAAAATAGTGTATCTTTTAATAATTAAACTAGAAGTTAAGTGTATTCATCTACAGTTCCCACTTTTGTATTCCTTTCAGATTAAAGCTGTATTGACTTTATTAAAAATTTTTTTTCTGTCCATAGTTTCCTGTCACATGGAAAAATCGAAATAACATTTCTAACCTTTAAAGGTTAGAGAAATCTTACCTGTGAATATAGGTCATCTTGATACTTTTCAGAGTGGATATTGGATTGCCTTTCACTATGCTCCACCACCCACCCCACGCTATTACTTCTGACCACATTTCCTATTACTCTCTCCTGCAGCACTCCATTCTTTCCAGGTGTTCCTCTGTATTCCTTAAGCACTGTAGGCTTTCTTGCACTGCAGGGCTTTGTGTTTGCAGTTCCCTGGGACTGTAATCCAAATATGTATGTTCCCTCACCCATTTCAAGTCCTTTCTGACAAGTCCATTTAAAATTGTATACACAGGGCCTCCCTGGTGGCACAGCACTTGACAGTCTCAGCACTATCAAGTTATAGCCAGCCACTGAGGCATGAGTTTGATCCCCAGCCAGGGAGCTGACCCACATGGTGCGGCAGACCTCTCCTGTCTTGCCCACTGCTCCCCTCAGCAATGTATTTCAGTAGCTTCACCTGTTCTTCTCCCCACTCTGTCTCTGGTGATCCTTTCACCTCCCATGCATCTGGCCCGCACCCCAGTTCTTGTGCACATAAGTAAATAAAATAAATCTTTAAAAATAAATAAATTTGTGTACACACACACACACACAACATACACACCTACCCCACCCACACTATACCATCTCTGGCACTCTCTACTCTCCTTTCTGAGTTTTACTTTTCTCCTTTAACACTCACTACCTTGTAAAGCAGTATGTGATCTCATGGTTCATTTCTTTCTTGTGTCACTTAAAAAAAAACTTCAAATATATATTCATATATAATAAATTAATGTATAATATAACTAAAAATATATAATTTGTAGGCTGATATACTTTTTGTGTCCATAAATGACATTAAATATGCCTAACATTAATTATTAATTTTTTCTTCTTTATAAGGCATTTATACTTATAAATTTTATTGAGTCTGCAATTTGTTATATTCTCCTAGGTACCTTTACTAAGTGTTGCTTCTTTTGTTGCATTCTCTAGAATTTAAAGTTGCCATTTGGGTTTTCTTTGACCTAAGGATTAACTGGGGTAGATTTCTTACTTTCCACTCAGGTGAGAATTTTATTTTAAAAATAGAACTTCAAAATTTTTACTTAGAAAAAACTTAAACATATTGGATTATGATTAAAGGAAAGAACCTAGTAAGTCTCTACTGAACAAAAAGTAAGATCAGGAAACTAATTTCATCTAAGGATGGGTGTGGCTGTTTACTCTCCCTTGGGCAAGTCCAATTGATGCTACAATCAGAAACTAGAGTGCTACACCATATACAATTTGATGTTGAAATTTTGTAATATTTTCTATACTACTATATTACTTTCTATATTATTATAGCAATGAGATGGTCTAGGTGGAACAAACGAGGGTTATCACTAGTTGTCTCAAGTCCTGTTTGAACAGGTGCACTGGCAAACCCTATCCACACAGCTTGGCCCACCACGCCGCCCATGAAGGACCATGACCAACAAAACAACAGCAGGGCTCAGCTTGAGTATCATACAATGTCCCAGAGGGAGAGGCAGAGAACCCTCCTGTGCACTTGGAATATAACCTGTCTGAGCATGCGCTGGGGTGTGTCGTGGCACAATTCTCCTTTGCCCCCTCTCAAGGATCAATCCTTTAAACACCCCCTTGTAACTCCTATTGCTAAATCCTTCATCCCAGCACTGGTCCCCTCATGCCTGGTCTTTGACAAGGTCTTCTCTGGTCAACGCTGCAAAGCAGTCTTGGTGAAGCCTTTCCTCAGAGGGCAAAGGACCCACTCCTTGGGTGAGGGCCTCTATGAGCAGCAGCATCGTCCTCGGTGCCATGGTCAAAGAAATAGTTCTTGAGTGTTTAATAATTAACTGGGATTTTTACATATCTATAAACTAATTCTCATAATAATTCTATACCCAACGTTATAATTAAGAAACTGAGACAGAGAAAGATAAAATAATTATTGGCTATAGAGCAGTGTAGTCAGGATAATTCTAAAACACTACTCTATTTCTTTAGAGTTTAATTCTCAATAATACTAGTCTACTAACACCATCACCCTTTAAAATATCACCTCTTTTTCTTGCTTAACCTTTCCTGTTAAGTTTTGCTTAATGTTGCATTAAATTGCATAATAACAATTTGAGAAAGGGTATCTTTATGAGATTTATTACATTTAGATACATGATTTAGTGAGCCATTTATTCAAATTTCTCCTTAATAGCTGAGCTCTGTTTTGGTTATTTCTTTAGTTATATATTTTGATATTTCTGTGAATGCAGTTTTCCATTTTCTTACCCTTTTCCTCATTTATTTGTACACTATTGATTTTTGTTATTTATTTTTGTAACTAGCACTTGACTCATTTGTTTAAATAGCTTTGGTTTGCTTTGCTTTTCCAGTTGATTCTCTGGGATCAACCAGTTCAATACCAGTTCAATAAGCATGCCATCTACAACTAATAAGCATAGCTTTCAAAAAATACTAGTATTTTTATTTTTACTAGTTCTATAGTAAATATTTATTAACTCAATATTAATATAGCCAAAAGCAGGCATTATTTTTTAATATTTATTTTATTTATGAATACAAGAGGTGTGGGGATGAGAGGATTCACCAAAGACAGAGTGGGGAACAGAACAGAACAGGCAGATTGACTGAAATACACTGCTGAGGGGAGCAGCGGGCGAGGCAGGAAAGGTCTGCTGCACCATGACTCTCCCTGGCTGGGATTGAACTCATGCTGCAGTGGCTTCTGATAGCCTCATAGGCTGAGACTTAACCCCTTGCACCACCAGGGAGGCCCCACATTCAAGTATTTAGTGCTGTACTTTTTTTTTTTTTTTTTAAGTTTGCTTGGTTGCAATTAAACTTTAGAGAAAATATAAAGCATTTTCTGTCACTGTTTTAGATAGAATGACCAGCTTGGAGTCAGTTTCCCTCTCCTGGTTACAGACTGGACTGCTGTATTTGACTATACTCATGTACTGCATGGTATCCTGATGCTCTGCTCCTCCTCTTCCCAGAAGAATATATATATAGGAATTTGAGAAGCAAAACTGTATTCCAGAAAGGTCCTAGAGCTAGCTATGCCACCCTCCATCACCCCTGTGGAGAGCTGAAGACACGTGGATATATAGTAGACAAACGTAATTGCTGACCTTGGGACCAGACATGTGAGATGAAGGAGCTAGAGCACACACTTTTTCTTTGTGTGTGTGTGATGATCAAACAATAAATTGATCTTTTAAATGTGCCAAACCTTTAAAACCCTTGGTAAATTAGGAAACAATTAAACGGACCTGCTAAAAATGATTGATTGACTTCAAATCAAAAACCACAATACAATTCTTCCTTATAGATTTTTCTTGACATTCTGTTTTTTTTCACCCATCTAGATTCAAGTCTTACAAGAAAAGATATCTCTGTAACTTGCTTTCACTCTCACCTCACCTCTATTTCTTATTATTTCCTCTCAAACAGAGTATCAGTTTGATCATTATGGAAATTCTGTTATGCATTCTTCATGCCCTTAGTGCAATTTTCAAACCGTCCCTCTATAAATTTCAATTTCCCATTCATTATTTATAGTACTGGATGGCTTTCTTAAGATTTAATTTAAAAAGCCAATTCAGTTCTACAACCAATTCTCTAACAGTTCACTGACTATATTTTAGCTTTATATTTAATGTTGTATTTTTTATCTTTCACAATCGTTCCTGTTTTCTGATTATTTTACTAAATGCCTTCATCTTTTTTCATGGACTCAATATCCTCTCAAGTTTCTAAACCCTGGACATCAACAGAAGCTGGGAGCCCGATTGTAACAAACACAGCAAACCTGGGCAGCACCCAAGTTGAAGTGATTAAAAACCCAAGCTCTTTTGCCAGATTGGCTGAATTTGAATTCCAGCTCTGCCACTGGGAACTGAGCAATCTTGTGCAGATTGTTTAGATTAGTGATATTTCAGTTTCCTTAATATAATTTTAGGTTACCACCCTCGTAGCACTGAATTTAATGAGTAAAATAAAAACAAAACAGGTAAAGCACACATTTGGATTTGACACACAGTTTGTGTTTAACAACTAGCGACTATGAGAGATCTCATTAGCAAGTCACCCCAACAGCATCAGCCTTCACTGTGAGGCGTTTGTGGCTCTTCATTACAGGATGGTGTCTCTTCCCGTCAAGCCTCTCCACTCTCTGCTGCTGAGCTCACTATTTCATGTGAATCTGTGATATTTTGAATTCATCAGCTTTGCTCTAACTTCTATTTATTTCTTGCAGTATATCTGTCAAAAGTCTCTCATTCTTTCAGAAGGATAGAAAGATTTCATAACTTAAGGTAGTGATACAATTTCATCTATTTCAGTGGTAATTAAGATGAGTGAATGAACCAACTATTATGTAGTTAGTATCATAATCATACACTGTTGTCTTTGTTTTTAATATATAGTTGAAGATTGTGTGTGTGTGTGTGTGTGTTAGGATAATATTGAGGACAATATATGTAATATATATACACATTACATATTTCATCTGTTTATATCTACAGATCTATCTTCCTTTAAAACTGCAGTCTTGGGCCTCCCTGGTGGCGCAGCGGTTAAGCGCTGCGCTGTGGAGCTGTCGGCAGCGGCGATGCGAGTTCGACGCCCGGCCAGGGAGAATCCCGCATGGCGTGGCAGACCTCTTCTGCCTTGCCCGCTGCTCCCCTTAGCAGTGTATTTCTGATCTGCCTGTTCTGCTACCCGCTCTGTCTCTGGTGAACCCTCTCGCCGC
>PVIJ01004006.1:0-53427 GCA_004024925.1 Scalopus aquaticus | reverse complement strand
TAAAATTGCAGTCTTTCCTTAGGGTCTTATTATTCTTCCATTTTAGGATTTGTTTGTATCTAACTTTCCTGCTTCTGTGAACTAATTTTACTTCAGCTCAATAAAAGGTACTAACTCAGACTTGATCTTTTTCGTTTCCTTTGAGAAACCAACATGAAATCTTCCTGCTGCGTTTAATAGAACAACTGCAACAAACTGACCTTCATTTTCTCCTGTGTTCTTTGTCACATCAATGTTCTTTTGTGCTGTTCTATTTGTTGTTGTCTGAAGTGCATCTGATTGTGAGATAGGGGATTTTGATTTCAATTGGCATTGATTTTTGAAATCTATTCACTCACTTTATAAGTTGTAGTTGCTGCCTCAAATGAAGTGTTCAAAGTTTGTTTTTTATGAGTGATAGGAATTTGTGCTAATATATCTCTCGGTAATATTCAGTTTTCCCCTTCTTGATTCATAAGCCACTTTCTTTTTGAGAACAGTATCTTAGTTTAGTGCTCAAGAAAATAAATCTGTGGCCCCTACAGTAGCCTAGGGGTTAAGTCTCAGTGCTGTCACTGCTATGGCCTGAGTTTGATCCCTGGCCAGGGAGCTAACCCACCTGTTGCATCAGACCCCTCCTGTCTCACCTGGTGCTCCCCCTAGCAGTGTATTTCAGTAAATCTGCCTGTTCTGCTCCCCACTCTGTCTCTGGTCAATCTGCTCACTCCCTGCACCTCTGGCCTACACCCCAGTTCTTCTAAGCAAAAAATAAATTAAATTAAAAAAAGAAAGAAAGTAAGTCTGAATTTCAGTCATATACCATTTAAGTGACTTGATACAGGCATGCATACCTGGATGTGTGAGTATATACCTACTGCAAGTATATACACACACGTGAATAATACATGCAATAAACAATAATGATGAAAGGAAGTGAAGAAGGTAATTTCTCTCTATATATTTGTATACTTAGCATGAAGACAGTAAAGTATACTCTAGGGCCTCCCTGGTGGCGCAGTGGTTGAGTGCTGCGCTGTATAGCTGTTGGCAGTAGCAATGTGAGTTCGACGTCCGGCCGGGGAGAATCCCACATGGTGCAGCAGACCTCTCCTGCCTCGCCCGCTGCTCCCCTCAGCAGTGTACTTCTGATCTGCCTGTTCTGCTCCCCACTCTGTCTCTGGTGAATCCTCTCACTGCCCCACACCTCTGGCCTGTACCCCAGATTGTATGCATAAATAAATAAATCTTTAAAAAAAGCATATTCTAAAAATTAAAGATTGCACATTGCACCTACATGGTGTTACCAAATGAAATGTTAGATGAAACGTTGGCATTAAAACAACTCAAGTAAGATTTCTTCCCACAAAATCCAACAATTGAATTGGAAAAAGACAGAATTTGCAAGATTTACCTGAGTTTTAGTCTTTAGTTCATCAAATTCTTTCTTATTCATATCATCATTTATAATGGAGAAGAATTTAAGTCAAATACTATGATTGATAGACAATAGACAGATGGATGATAAATAGGTAAAGATCTTCAATACATGATTGATTTGCATTGATATGATTTTCTTACCATAGGTCATTACAGAGTATTTGGCATGCATATGTGCATAGTGGATTTCCACCAGTAATTGATAGTAATTACAGTTCCCAAATTAGCTTCAACATTTGTAAAGGTACATGTTTATAAATTTATTTACAAAACAAGCATTACTATCTCACACTGTCCAAATTAGTGAACCCAATGAAGGATTATCATCAGTCGCTTGAGGAGAAATGAAGACTAATTGCAGAGGACCTTACTCTAGCCACCAAGTAGCTCTGACCCACTGCTACCCAGTTGCATAAACCTGTACTCAGTGTGCAATAAGGAATTGATCTGGGAATTTTAAGCAAGGTAACATGTTAAGTAGTGCTAAGAAGAGAAAGTCCTTAAACTTGGCTATTAGACACTTTTTCCAAGATTTCCCTTATAAGATTTGTTTTTCTTTCAAGAAAGTTACCATAAATGTTAAGAGATTTCTCTGGAGCTGTCCATATTGTTCTTCTTCTCAAATGTGATTATTCATCCAGAAACCCCATAAAGTGCTTGACAGTGACACTCTTAATCTTTCTTAAGACTATTTTAATGTCGTGAAGATGTAGTTGGATGTACTAAGATGACACTTAAAAATAATGAAGAAATCTTTCATATTTGGATAAAGTGTTATACCCAAGACTATCCCTTTGGGTTCTTGACATTCTTTCCTCTGAGAGAATAAACAATTTGAGAGTAGAATAAAATATTAAGATTTTTACTTAAAACATAGAATGAGTTAATTACCTATATTTTTGCACTATTCACACACCCATACACACATGCACACAAATCCACAGAATTTCTTACAGGAGCAAGGCCCTTTTGGGTCTGTCAATATTATCAAAGGTTGCTAGCTAGAAAAGAGCGACTCTCTGGTTTGAAAGGTTGTGTATAGATTATATAGTGTTCTCTCTACAAAATGTCAAACTGACACTGATTTTTCCATGTGCTCTTCTATCGAAAGGACAAAGAAGAGCAAGCACAATGCCATAATTCCACAGATTTTGTTTTATTTAAATATTTACTGAAAATACCTTAAATTGGAGACTAGCAAAGAAATGATTATCCATTTATTTGAAAAGCATCTGAATGTATCTTTTTTATTTCTAAGTATGAACTAGCTTTCAAATAATTATTTTCAACTAATATCTACTGAAATGTAATAAGTTAAAAATCATGAAATAATTTGAGTTGAAGGTCAAAATAGGGACGATATAGTAAAAGGCTAAGGGCATTCAGAGCTGAAAATTGGGTTGCACCAAGAATTCCATGAAGGAAGTCACCCGAACGAAAGAACACATTTGCCTGCTTTGCTGTGTTTATAAGCTATCCTGTGCTAGGAAAGTTGGGGTATATCACATTTTTTTTTTTTATTTCTTCCTTCCTTGAAAACTCATCTTTTTGGTTTCCTTGAATCAAAGTCTGTTCTGCTACAAGTTACTCTATGCAAGTAACAAAGTGTTTCTTACAGCACTTATGCCATTATCTTTATGACAAATTTTATTTTGACTATGAAACACATGAACACACATTTTCCAGGCAATCCATTAATGTATCTAAAATGTTTAATGTATAAGAGGTAGTGCTTTTGTTTGGGAAATGCTAAATAATAATTATCTAAGCACTTTTCATGTGCTTGGTACTTTATAATTGCTATATTTTCTAATCAGTCACACTCAGAAGGTACCTAAATTGCAAATTCTTTAAACCAACTG
Organism: Scalopus aquaticus; assembly: GCA_004024925.1. NCBI lineage: Eukaryota > Metazoa > Chordata > Mammalia > Eulipotyphla > Talpidae > Scalopus > Scalopus aquaticus. The sequence goes on along the minus strand of PVIJ01004006.1, from coordinate 50,149 downwards.
CCTCATTATTACTTAGTATGTGCCTATGAGTCATTATGGCATGACCAAAAGACACAAAAAAGAAGAAAAATTCTTTTGTAACATATAACTGTAAGGAAAATTAATATCCTGACTTATCCCTACAGTTTCATTTAAACTTGCTCTCAGCAAAAGTCCCTGTATTAATATATAAATGCCAGTTTTAATTAAATCACAGATTCTCCAATATTAAAGGATTTCAAGGCCATTTAGTAAGGTCCTTTTACTAGTTAGGATGCAAGTTTGACTGCAGTAACATAAGCCAAATAATATTGGCTTAGAAAAAATGCAGTTTTATGCCTCTTCCAAATAACAGTAGAAGCATAAATAATCCAGACTGACATGTAGTTTCAAAAAGATGGAGCTTTACCATTCTTAACAAGTTTCCTGATGTCTTGACTTTCAGTTCTAACTTTCACCTTTGCATTTTAGATGGGGGAAGGGAGGAGGAGGATAAAGTAGATGACATTTATCTTCTTCATAAATAAGTCTTTTAAAAAATAAATAAATGAATAAGTTACCCAAAAGCTTGTAACACCTATAAAGTACAGGTCAGAAAACCATACCTGGTGATAGGAATTAGAAACACTGTTAAACAGCTTTGTTTTATTCTTTTGAGGATAAAGGGAGAATAAAACAGTATAAAATGTAAACAAAAAATGAAAGTTGTCCTAGGGAATTTATAAAAACCTTTGATTCTCCCTTATTTTAACCATTGTTAACTTGGAAGGCATGTTACTCACACCATTACATTAATATACTGCGAATAATGTAATTAAAATGATGAATTTGGACAAAATTTATTCTTACATCACTGTTGCTTTTCTCAGAAGGTCACTGAAAAGATGAAAAGACAAACAATTTTCTTGACTTTCTAGCCTTGGATTGTGACCTCAGAAAGTGGTATATCGCTAAAGATGCTACGTTTTAATTTGATGCTATGTTTAATTTGAGATCAAATTTTAATTTGACATTCATATATCAATTTGGTAGATAGTAAAAAATTAACTACAATCTTGGCATGTAAAGATTTACTTTACATAGAGATCCATTATTAAATATCACAAAATTCATTTATCCTTTAACATCAAATGATTCTTTAAATTCTATACCACCATTATCAGTGCCTAATTAAAAACCATGGTTCTACTATATAGTTAAAATAAGCAAAACTTCACTTGAATCTACACATTTATAAGGCCATTTTCAAATGGGTTATGGTGTATAACAAAATAATCAAATAAAAAGTAAAGCATTATGACCTAAACTTTAAAATATTAGACAGGAACTAATTATTTTACTAATACCATTTTAAAACAGAATTTAGTTAATCTATTATAAAGTAATAATTTGAATTTTCAATAACAATAGATATATGGCAACAAGTATTCAAAGTCTTATGTCTATAGCACAACAAAAACAAAATGATGAATCAGGTTTTCTTCTGAGGAATAGAAGCTGAGGTTCAGGGATAAAGGCCTGGTCCAAATCTATCCTTCACCAACCGCTGTCCCCTCTGTCCTGATTTTCCTGACCTCCTTCTCACTTCTGATCTTTTAATTTAAAAGTTCAGTTTTGTTTTATTCAGGGCTTCTGTTTGTGTCCTCTGCACACTCCATGAGCAAAGTCACATTGCGTTTGTCTTGCTCTGTCTAAAGCACATCACAGTCTTACCTCACAGGCGCTTACAAAGCACCTGGAGGGCCAGATTTGGCTCCAGGGCCAGATGTTACTATCAAACATGTATAATAGAGCAAAACAGAGCTCTTAGTTAACAAACACAGACCTGAAGTCATTCTTCTCTGTGACACCAGAGAAAAAAATGTCTGACCTTTTGTTTTGTTAATATACATTCCACGTAAAAGTGAAGCTATCCAGACAAAGTATTTGTCTTTATCCTGGAAATCTGACTGTAAAATTGAGGCTACTATGGAGGGGATGGGAGAGGATGGGGAACAGATTGAGGTTGCGGCCCATGGATGATCAGGAGACTATGAATGCCTTGGTGGTGGATGCGGTGTGATAACATGCAGCTAAGAGAAGTGAACCCATATATCTGAATATACATTGTTTTATACAGTGTTGTCAACCAATGTCACCTCATTAAAAAAATATAATTTTTACAGGTTTTTCTGCAGCTGCATGTACTAACTCAGAAGAGCAAATTGTGCCTATCTATTCATAACTCCACTTTCAGTGACAGCACATTGGTCATTTGAAAATGACCGTCACGGAGATATTTATACCAAAAAGTTGACAAATGCTATAAATCAGGATATTTTTCCCCTAGAGAGTTGGTTATTATTTTTTTAAAGATTTATTTATTTATGCATACAAGTTGGGGTGCAGGCCAGAGGTGTGGGGCAGTGAGAGCCAGAGTGGAGAGCAGAACAGGCAGATCAACCGAAATACACTCCTGAGGGGAGCAGCGGGAGAGGCAGGAGAGGTCTGCTGTGCCATGTGGGAATCTCCCTGCCAGGCGCCGAACTTGTATCACTGCTGCCACCAGCTCCACAGCGCAGCACTTAACCCATAGTGCCACCAGGAGGCCCTAGAGAGTTGTTTATTAAACCTCCAATACATAATTAAATGTAATATTTCTGTGGACCTTTGGCTGTTCTTGTGAATGACATATAAAAGCATAAAATAGCAGAGTTTAATTACTTCTTTAAGAAATTAAACATGAATATATTTCAATAATTACTGTAATTATTTCCCTTCCCTAAATGAAAACGATCTTGTCTTTTATCTTAAAATTGAATATTTTTGAATTAAAAGAATATTGACAAAAGTTGAACACCTAAAGAAAACCAGATATAACACAGTCTTCCCAATTTATTCAATAACAAAAATAATTTTGATAACACCTGAATTCAAAAAAGGCATAGGATGGCAGGACAAATATGATGAGATTTATCTAAATGTCATGCTTTATCTATAAGAAAGAATTACAATCTACATTATAAAAAATCAAACAAACAAACAAAAACCTTCAATCTACCCATTACTATACAGAAGGTGCCAATAAATCACCTTATGTTGGAAGTGAATTTGAGGAGCTCATTTTGTTTGTTTATGCTTATTTTATGATTTTATAGTATCAGAGATTAAAAGCCAGTTATGCGAGTGGGGTGACTTCAAGAGAAAAGCTAAGAAAAAATTCAAAGAAAGGAAAAAAAAATAGAATTTTCACTGAAAGTGAGTCACTGGTATTATTAATCTGCTTCTTCTATAAAACATTTCTGAAACCTTACCCTACACAAATTCAACTTTCTTCCCCCACTGTATTCCACTAAAAAAAACTACTGTATATATGTTTTGTCTTGCTAATGTTATTTTGTATTGTCCTATTAAAATATGAGAAGTAGAATCAAAGCAAAAAAAAAATTCCTAGTAAAGAAAAATGCTGATAGAAAAAAAAAATCCAAATTCAGTAAGATCATTCATCTAGCATGTCTGTATTTGAGTGTGTATGTGTGATGAGTAATAACCAACACAGAAATTATGCTAAATTGAAAAAAGAAAGTCAAGTAAAGCCTCTGGCAATCTTTGATTTATTTAGTCTGAAGTTCTGGAAAACAAATGCTCACTTCTATAGTTGGTTGAATTGCATTCCAAATAACACATCTTTATTATGTCTTTCTTTTCCTTTTATTCGATACACAACCAACTTGAATTATTTAATATTTTCCTTCTAAATCTTGACTTTTAGGGCATTTGTATATTTAACTTACATTTATTTCTACTAGAAATTAATTTGGCTTTTTGCTATATTTTACTGCACTATTTGTTCAATTGAAGTCTTGATTTCTACACTCCTTAAATATACTCTGATATTATCTCTACATATTTACCATGGTTTTATAATTGGATATTGTGGCTTCACGTACATTGATATCTTACCATACCTTTTTTGCAAATTTTCTCTGAGCTTCAGATGTGAATACACATACACACATAGAGTTCTAGAGAGTTCTACAGAGAGTTCTAGTTGTACTTAGCAGACAGGACCCTTAGAGTCAACATGGTAATAAACAAACTCATCAATCTGCTTGCTAACTCACCTAAACCCTCTTGTATTTCCCTCTTTCTTTTGAAAGTAGAACCAACTATTTTTGTGGTTCACAAACTGTTTAAACTACATATGAAACATAAAGTTTATTATAATTAAAAGAGTATTTTTCCATAACCATTATTATCTATGAGGTAATATTCCTCAAAAATATACATACATATTTACAAAACAATTCTTATGTGTGGGGGGAAATAGAAAATTATGGGATGCATAAAATAACAAGACTTGCATTTTTACTTAGAGGAAATACATACCTGTGAAATCGATATTAAAAATTATGAACCTTCACAAATCAATAACCTAATTGTCCTCTCTACCAAATTAGAAAAAAAGAAAATCACAGCAACTACCAAGTCAATAGAAGGAAGGAACCAATGGTGATTACACTGGACACAAAAATAAAGACCAAAATAACAAGGAATAGAAAAACCTAAAAGTTCCTTCTTTCATAAAATCAAGAGAATTGACAAACTTTTATCGAGAGAGAGAGAGAAGAGATTGACTAAAAAAAGTAAAAAGACACCCCTTAAAATGAAAGGAGATACTTGATTGTCATACTACTTGTTCTTATAACTCAATAATATAAATGAAAAAACTACATAACACTGTAGGATGTATATAAATATACATTTTTCAAATGGACAATAAGCATATAAAAGGATGTCCAAATTCATGAGTCATTAGTGAAATAAAATTAAAAACTACAGGAAGAAACCACTTTATATCCATTAGGATGAGTATAATGAAAAGACAATATCAAGTGTTGGTGAGCTGTCAGTTAGGACAGGTGGAAATAGAAAATAGTGCCTACACTTTGGAAAACTGTTTGGCAACTCCTCAAAATGTTAAATACATAGTTATTTCATGAATTGTCAACTTTACTTTTAGGTACATACCCAAGAAAATTGAAAATAAATGTCCATATTTAAGAATCATACCTGGTAGTCGCATCCCAACTAGCCAAAAAGTGCAAACAATCCAGATGACCATCAAACAATTAATGGATGAACCAACATGATATGCCCATAATATTGATGCCCGCTACAACATGAAGGAAACTGAACAAACTATGCTAAGTGAAAAAAGCCATTCATTCATCATATGACTACATTTATATGAAATTTGAGAAAAGGACAAATCTATACAAATACTAGATTAGACAAACTGATAGAGACTAACAACCTGGGATTAAATATGGGAAATGGGGAATGACAGTTAATGAGCATGTGCTCAACTTAGATTGTGATGATAGTTCCATAGATTTCGAATATGCTAAATTCCCATCAATAGTAAAAAAGTTCAATGATTCATTTTGAAATACAATCTAAAAAAATGCGTACGCTTTCAGTTGTTCTCAGTGAAAGAATTTATAGATTTTTTTCCTCTTAATGATTTAGGCAGCAAGTTAAAATTCAAGTATTTTATATTTGAGACACTTGCACAAACACATATTTCTGATAGTATCCTCTTTCACGTCCGCTTTTCATTTTGATATATTTTAACATGAATTCTAATAAATAAATACAAATTTTTATTGTACTGACTGATACATACATCTTAAAGAAGGAAACGATCAAACTATGCTTCCCAAAATTAGTTCAGATACAAGTATTTTGATAGTCTGTCATCATTCACATGCACTGTTAGTAACTTCTACACCCATTTCCAGAGACTGCTGTAGCATGAAATTTCTGATATTCTGAACTTTGGTCTTAGAAAATAAGCTTTATTTTTAATTTTAAAATATTAGATTAAGCAATTTCATTTTGTGGTCCTGATTATTCCTATGCTCACACTGTAACCATATCTGCCTGTTCTGCTCCACACTCTGTCTCTGGTGAACCCTCTCACCGCCCCACGCCTCTGGCCTGTACCCCAGCTTGTATGCATAAATAAATAATTCTTTTCAAGAAATTGCATTTTTCTGTTCACTGTACTGAAATTATTAGTGGACAGCCATGTAGAATGATTTCTTCATTCTGATAATAAAATAAATGTTAATGTATCAATTCCTACTTGTACTACTATTTTGGAAAATAAATTCAACTTACTATTTTGAGACTTAATATTTTATTTTCAAACTATCTCTAATCAAATATATGGCACTGTGTTCTGTATATTACCACTGGCATTAAGAAATTAAATACAACTCCCTGTCAAAACAATACCTTAGTTGTCTGCGTTGGCACAATGTCTTACCTTTGTCTTGGCAGGCTGATGAGGGGCTGTTTATGACACCTCTTGCTAAGGCTGAAGAGCTTGTGTACAATTTTCTGTGCCTTTAGGAAAAGTTGCTTCATGCTATTCTCCAGTTGTTCATAGCGGCGCTGGAAATTAGAATCCATTGTCCACAAATGCATTATAGTAGACGTGTTGAGGAAATAGTTCATGGGTAGCCTCTTCATAAAGAACTTGAATTCATCTGAAAATATGTTAAAATTCATTGCCTTAATTTTGTAACAATATCTTCCCATTAATTAAACCAAATTAAGTATGTTAATATTGAATACAAGTAAATACAATCTATTATTTGCTAGTAGAAATTTAACCGATGAAATTTTTTTTATGCTTTAGGATTATTTTCTTTTGTGTTCCCCATAAAATATTCATGGAAAAAGTTAATTATAATAATCTGTGTAGCACAGATTGAGTACAAAATTTAAACGGAACCTAATTTTTCTTTAGTTTCCTTTTGATGGCACAGTTTTCTATCTGCTATCTGATGTAGAGCTTTCCTGGTAAGCTTCTCTAAGCCCAAAATGGCATATAGTGAAGAAGCAATTTCCATTAGTTTATATGGGGGGAAAAATTGTGTCTTCAGACTAAAAAAAATAGCTTGCCAAATTACATCAAATGACACCTAAAGCCTAAAATCACCCATAATAAAAGCAGTAATGATATGATACATGCATAGTCTGTATAAACTATGTCCAGAGGAGCTTGGTGGAGTTGCTGTCCCTCTTGGGGAGTTTATGCTTTCAGGACGGTGCTGCAAAGCAAAGGTAAACTCTATTTTCAATTTTGTCTTTTGTTATAAAATGAAGAACCCTCTTTGAATTTCCTCTGGTGAGCAAAACAACTACTCAAATATATCTTTCTTAAACGTAAAGTGGCTTAATGTAACTTTTAAAAGCAAGGGTTGCCTGCATTTGAATGAACTTTCTTCCATGTGTGCTGGCCAATGACCTAGCTTTCATTTTTTGCTTAAATATTAATAATCCTTCCAAGTGTTGTGTATTAAAGAAATATTTCCATTAATTAGTATAAAAATATAAAATTATTACAAATGTATTTAAAGAAAAAGATTTTTGCAGTAGAAATTTGTAATAATTATGCAGTTTCCCTTAATTCACCATGTTTCAATTTATCATGATACAATAGTTTAAAACATTAGTTTACAATTTAAAAAAAACTAGCAATAAGTTAAAGTTCCAGCATTGACTTTGTTTTTCTGTCAATAATGATCTTGTCTGAAATTAATTTCCTTTCAAATGTCCAATTATAAAATATATTAGTCATGGTAATGTACTATACAGCAGTGATACAGTTCATAATACTGTGTTGTATGTTATAAACCTGCTAATGATGTGAAAATTTCTCATCACAAGAAAGAAATGTGCAACTATATGTGGTAATAGACATTAACTAGATTTATTGTGGTCATGATTTCATAATATACACAAATATTGAGTCAATGAATACTCTGATTAACCAAAAGCAGCAACAAAAGTTGATGCTATGTTGTAAGTTATAATATGGCAGGAATATTAATTGCTTAAACACAAAAGATAGTTGAACCAATAGTCAAAGATGAAAACAATTCAACGATCTGTCAGTATATGAATGGATATACCAAGGTAGATAGAGTCCACCATGTAAGATACTCAGCCATAAAAATGAAGTGTTGGTGCATGCTACAGCATGGGTGGACCTTGAAAATAAAATTCTAAGTCAAATAAACCAGAAATGAAAGGACAAAAAGAGTATGATTCTATCTACATGAAATATCTAGAATAGTCAAGTTCATTGACACAAAAAATTAGTAAGAAATTACTCAGTAATAGAGGAGGGAAGATAAGGATAATTATTGCAGAATAGTTATAAATTTCTGTAAAATAGCCATAAATTTCTGTGAAAATTCTATAAAACATCACAATTAAAAAAATTAAAAATAAAAACATAGTTGAATCTTTTCTCTCATCTGCCTTTCCTTTTTTTCTGAAGTGAATATTATGAACAGAGACTTAAAATAAACTTTTTCCTGTTGTTAGTGCTTAATAAAGAGAATATAAAGATTTTATCATTTGTTAAGAATATGATCAAGAGGAGAAAATAGCACACGAATCAAAAACAAAAACAAAACTAGCAGGCAACCATAAATAAGAGACACTCTGCAGGGGAGGGAGAGGAAGAGGGACATACACGGGAGAAAAGAGCACAAGGGACTATGATGAATTGGTGGTGGGAATACAGGGGATACACAATAATGTAAAGGACATAAATTAAAAAAAGAATATCATGATATAGTTCATGGTTAGATTAGCTCTATACATACACACAAACACACCACAAAATTAGGCAACATTTTCAAAGACTGAAGAAGTATTTGGCAATACAGAAAACTAAATTTTATTGGTTACTGTTCAATCCATAAAAAGGTTATGTGGTATGAATAAACCATAGTGTCTAATGTTCTCCATTGTAAATTAGAAAATTCTAGAAAATGATAATATCACTTAGCTTGGAAATTCTATGATGTTATGCACAGTTGTGTTAAATTTCCCTTTAGTTTAAATATCCAACTAAAAATAGGTGTTTCTAAATGTCAAGTTACAACAAGTATCATCTAATTAATTTGGGCTAGGTGTGTCTACATACCTCTTCAGAGTGCCCACTCATCTCTATTGTAGCTTTCAAAATCACCAAATTACTGTCAACATATCTTAAAATATGCCATTCACATCTGATAAAGTAACACATTAATACAGAAAAATATTTAGAGCAATTATTTACGTTATGTTAGATCTATTTCTATTTCAGATCCAAAGTCATCAGAACAACTTAAAAATTAACAATTACATTAATGAATACTGTTATTGTTATTTCTTCTAAAGCAAATAAATGTGGAGCTCTTCTATCTTTTGGATATTGCAGGTATACACTGTTACCAGAAGAAGAAATAATCGTAACAGGTAAAAAGGGCTTTGTATAGCAAAAATTATAGGGAAAGATTTAGAAGATATATCCATTTGATATGCTTCAAGTCATTCTCTTAAGTAAGCACGGTATAAATAGGAGATGTGTTTTAAAACTCCAATTTCACAGTACCCTACATTTTGTTTGGTCCCATATGTCTCTTTTGAGAAACACCCTCTTTTGAATAAAGGAGTTGATGCATGGAAATTGGAAAGCATTTCTTGGATTATTCACAGAACAGATGCCACTACTTTGAAAACTAATCATTCATTTCATTGTCATCTTTTACTTCAACACTTTTGATAAGACTTCATTGTTTCATAGCTATGCATATTTTAATTATTTTCATTGTCTGCTATAATAGTATTCTGAAAGTCTCTAAGTCAGTATATTTTACACAAGTTAAATAATATATTAAAATGGAATGTATTTAATTTTATCAAAATGTGTGTAACAGTGTGTATCAGCTAAAAACTGTCACTATGCAATTCCTATGAAACAGTTTTAACATGACACTTGAATAATTGCTTCATTATGAAGTCATTAAGAGTCACCACTGATAGTCACCCCAAAACATTTATTGGACACATGCTGTGCGCTGAACATACAGCTGTTTTGGTTTATGAAAGGGAGTGTGGATAAACTTTTCATCTTATTTTTGAAAGATAACATGAAATGTTTTCAAATACTAAAGCATTATCTTCATGTTTGAAATTTACTATACTTAGAAATCAACAGAAACCCCCCCCATTATTATTGTGGATGACTTTACTTTTATTTTCAGCAATTAGCAAAAGACATATTTACAGAATAAATTAAATTTCAATAACACAATGTAATTATATAAATCTGGTGATTGCAAAGGGAATAAAGTGGTCAGGGATGTCAGCTCAAATTTTTACCCGAAAATAATTATTCAAAATTGGGCAAAAAGAGAAAGTACTATTGTTTTTCAAATGGCAAATAAACAATGACCAGTCATACTTTAAAGAGTGAAAAAAACTTTATACAAAAGAAAGCTAATGGCATATAAAATAAACTAGAAAAGCTAAATTTAGTTTCTAGACAATTAGAGACATTATTTTGGAAATACCAATTTGTTAAGTAGGTATCAGCTGAGTACTTTTGAGGACAGTTTTGAGGACTAGAGAAAAACAAAATAACAAAAACCATGGTAATAAACATCCTCTATGCTGGTAGGAATTTATAGTCAGTATCTTTAGCAAAATTCATTCACACAAAAAAGAATGATACAAAGAGAAATGCATGAAACAATTAATTCTGGGGAGGCAAAGGTAATTCAGTTAGGGCACAAAGCTCCAATATAAATTATAGGAGGCAACCATGGCAACTCTTCAGGCCATAACTTCTCCATTAAAAATAAAGTTTTTTTGTTTTTTTTTTTAAACAGAGGACCAGGTGTTAACCCTCCCTCTCCCAGCCTGCCTTTCCCTGATGCAAACTAGTTAACACTTGGTATCTAAACAGTTAATTTGAAACCAAAGCGAATTCTCTCTTTGCTTTCTTTCCTTCCTCTCCTTCCTTCTCCCTCTAGCCACACACTCTTTGAAATGCTTTAAATATTAACTCAATCCCCAATAATCTTTCATGTAAATTTCATCACAGCAGTTTTACCATTGGATGCTGATGGTCCTTATTTCTCATGACTCTAATGTCGACAAAAAGTTTTATTGGCACTCCGACATTTACATACTGCTCTTACGTATTTATATATTTAGACTCTTTGTGCTTACATTCAGAGTTGAACAGATAAGACTGGGAAACTGAAAATTTTCAGGGTGCAGAAGAACAAGCCATAAATATACATCCTCTTTTGTCTCTGCCTGCATTATGGAGCATGGCAAACATTGACCTGCACAGCTGATTATGCATTATCAGATATTCAGAATCTCTGTTCACAACTTCTTTAGAACATTTCTGAGATGCTTTAATATATTTTAAATTTTGTAGAGCTTTGAGAACATATAATTTATATCTGCAAAAGTGTAGAAAACTAGTCAGGTATTTTTTATTATTTAGAAATGATTTCTTAAGTTCTAATTCCATAAAAAATAATTGAAAGTAGAGATGTTTCCTTTAGAAAGCAGAAATACAGATAGGAAGAATGGAAGGAGGAAATTCCTTCCTAAGGTTTTTATTAACACATCTGAATGTGTCATTTCTTAAAATTAAATCAATTTTATGAATCTACATAAAATATAGCCAAAATTTCTATCGGCTTATAAATACACAATATACATACCTTATATTACAGACACATAGACAAAATTATATTTTTAAATTTTAATATAAAATGAAATTTTACTGGTGAATATCTTATATTACTTTTATTCTGGGTCAATTAACATATTGGGACAATCAAAGTAGTTTTTCAGTAGAGAGGACAATATGATGATATCTTTGTTATTAAAGCATATTTTCTTACTACAATAATGAGATATTGCATAATATCTAGCAAAATATGTAAATAACATGAACAGACCTCTTAATATGAAAGAAGATAACAGGCAAATAGATAAACACCTATATATGATCTATGCAAAGCACTTCCTTTTAAGCAGAAAGTATAATGATGTCTTATTTTGTGATCTTACATGCCTTCAAGCTCATCTTTGCTGCTTTAGTTCATGAACAGGTTTTCTGCAATCATACATGTCAGTAATACACTCTAGTAACACACATTTTCTATAAATCATAAGCTAATAAAACAAACATTACGTATACCCAGTAATGTGACCTTACCTTTAATGTGCGGTGTTATCACATGGCAAATACATTCTGATTCTGCGGTTGTATTTTTACTGACTGAGTTGTTTCTCTATGTGTTTATGTACAACTGGTATCTATCCTAAGGAACCCCTCCAAAAGTGACAAAAAACATCAAACTATATCTATCACTGCCTTCGAAGTTATAGCCCAATCAGAACACATTCTTATCAAGGTATTTCTTGTTCCTTGGAATCAGTTTCTTAGAAAAAGGACTCTTCTGTCTTCCAATTTTGAATGGCAAAGATTTACCTAGCAGATAAACTAATTGCTAACTTGACACTAAGCAAACACTGACCCTAATCAAGTTGAACACAAATTTGGGAAACAAATGGTGATGGGAGTGAGAAGATTTGCTGATAGGAAGTTGAGACACAGAAAATTCATGCAATCAGTGTCCTGAATGGCAGAAAGTTTTCAAGTCTTGGAAAAGAAAATCTGATGCTTCAGGCAGTGCAACTAATTTTGGGACACACATTTTGACCTACTCCATAATCCTGACAAGCATTGGTTGATTTTCATGTTCACAAAGGTGTTTTTTTTCCCCCTTTCACACATTCTAAAAACTATTTGAATGATTTGTATCAGTTTAGAATTTCCCCCCTAGAGTGAATCAGTGACACGACTTTGAGTGACCACCTATCAATACCCCTTTATTCAAAGCATTTTATAAGCCACAGGTATAGGGTTTATACCGAAATTGACAAAATACTATAATGCTGCATAAAGTAAATGGTAAGCCTGTTCAATAGTTTGTGGACTGGCCACTTTCATGAGGCTACAAAGTGACGGGTACACAAGGGCATAAATCAGAAACAGATGCTGATTCCTTAGTAGCAGCCAAGAAATAAGTGTGCTTTCCCCATTTTCTTTTTCTTGAAAAACAGATCAGTTATTTTACACTAAAATCTTTCAGTATGGTAAAATAATTCCATTATCATGTTTCTAGCCTTTTCAGATGTTTGAGAACTGCTCAAACAATTTTATTTTTAATCTTAGAATCTGTTAGACTCAGGTCTTCACCTTACCTTGCAGGTACAGAGTAAATGCATCATCCAAACTAGAGGAATCAGATGTGCCTTCCCAGATTTGGCCTTTTAAGCAGTAACTGCAGTGTTTACTGCAATCTTGATTCCATTGCTTTTAGCTGTGATGCCCTGACTAAATTTCTGCAAGATTTTAGAATTTGTCCTCACTATGTAGCACAAGAATATGTACCTTTAATTTTCTTGGTGATTCTGTATGCTATCCAGTATTCCTTTAAAAAATTTCTTCTCAGATTAGATTAGCTAAGGTCGATTTTTCTTACTTACATCAAAGAATCTGGGCTGATAGTGGTATTATTATCAGAAGTAGTTTGGCAAAGGCTCCCTGGACAATAGGAAGAAAATATATTGGTTTCCTGGACTGGTTGGGACAAAAGGGTTTTTAAATCCATATAGTATTAAAGATGACACATTGACAGAAGAAATACCACCTGTGTTCATTTCAAAAGAAGAGCTTGTGGAAAAAATGACATTTGTCTACACAGAACTGAATGAAGAACTTGAACAATTCTAAGATAGAGTGAACAATTCAAAGTCTAAAAATGAATTGGTTACTACAAATAAAGATGGCTTGCTTAAATAGCTCAGATTTTTATACTTTCTTCTCAAAGCATCAAATGCCTGGTAGAGGCTTTCTAAGACAGTGCTAAAGAATCTTTTATCTTTTGCAGCTGTGGTACTTCAAGACAAACTGTGATACCAAGATTAAATTTAAATTCCTTCCACATCTGTTATGTTAAAGCTTGAAAGAACACAGATTAGGAAGGCGTGAGAACCTGGGAACTAGAGGTGAATAAATGTAGAAGGACTGACATCAACTCAGAATAATACCCAGCATGAATGCTGCTTTCCTTGCCCCCAAGAAACATACTTTCCACCCAGTCTAATGGACTAAATTTTTCTTAGTTTCAGTCATTGTGATGATATTAATCAAAAGTGGCCTTCTTTGGGAAGCCAGTGCTCATTTTATCCCACTTCTATCACCCACTATGCTTCAGGGGATTTTATTGAAAATATTCTGAGATGACTAATTTTCCAATAGACTATTAAGAATTTGCTAATTTATGTTGGTGAAAGAACATTAAATGCATTGGAGAAAAGAATGCCTGTTGACATTTTTGATGAGCTCTGTGATAACTGGGGACACCAGTTAGTGTGAAAAACTGTGAAATTAGTGAGCTCTATGACTTCAATGAGGATACAACTTCCTCTCTGTATCTGAGCCCACTAGCAGCTATTAATCATCAGAGGCAGTGTGGACATAGGCAATAGACAACAGGTCCCATGTTACTTAGAATGTTCTAACCTAGAGGAATTCTGGAAATTACTAATCAGCTCATGATCCCAAGGGATAGATAGATATAGATATAGGACTACTGCCCTAGGCCTCTATTTGATTTGTATAATTGGAAAAAAAATTCTCGAATAAAAGCATGATTTGAGCCGTCACGAGAGAGAATACTACCCTATTGAATTCCCAGTCCTGAATCATTTTGAAGTTTCACTCCACTACCATATCTTAAGTAGGATAAATCTTCCCTTTACATTATGGATTAGGTCTGGAAGGCCTGAATGTGACAATATTCCATGAATCAGAGTGTGGCCTTAGAGAAATAAGATAGCAAAGGTTTTCCCTGAAGCCCTTTCAAATGAGGTGAGAGCCCCCATGCCATGTTCATTTCCCCCAACACCTGATTAAAGAATTAGAGTAGAAGAACATGTGCTCTCTAACCTATTATGAAAAGGGAGAATCTATTAAAGTTAAAATGGTGAAAAAAAAGCTTCCTCTCCTAGCAAAAGACTTAATTCAAAGTGATACTGCTATTTCTTTTTATGCTTGATACAATTACAGATATTAGAAATCCATTCAACACTGAAATCTGGGATGATAGCATTCTTATCCATCACCAATTAACTCACGGTATTGGCTAAGCCTAACCATAGTGCAACTCTAATTAAAACTTGTATTCCGCATGTGATAGCTTTCTGGTGGTGTGTCTCAGGGAGCTGGGGATGGATAAAGCTTTTTCTCTGGTACAAATTGCTTTCTGTACTATTGTAAACAAAGAATACCGAAGCAGTTTTCTTTCACATGTCAGGTACAAGAGTTAAACATTCCCATTTTATTCTAGGGCTCAATCATATCTCAGCCTCTGTTCTGCTATTAGTTTCATAGAAACATAGCTCATTTCATCACGCTCCAGGACACATCGGTAGTGACATCATGCAGAGACTTGAAAAACCCAAGGAGCAGGAATCCAGGTCAGTTCCTTAGTTGTATATAAGGACTGCAAATAAATCTTATGAGCTCTTTTTCAGAAAAAGATTTTATTTATTTTTGCATAGAAGAACTGGGGTGAAGGCCAGTGTATGGGAGGGTGAGAAGATTCACCAGAGATAGAACAGGGAGCAGAAGAGGTGGATCTACTGAAATACACTGCTGAGGGGAGCAGCGGGCGAGACAGGAGAGGTCTGCTGTGGCATATAGGTCAGCTCCCTGCCCGGTGATCGAACTCAGGCCATTGCTGAGAATTAATCCCTAGGCCACCAGGGAGGCCCAATTTATGAAATCTTAAGCAATGCTTGCCTGCGTCAAATTTCAGGGAGTTCTGTGTTCCTGAAACTTTTGGACATCCTTTCCAAAATGAAAAAAGTAACTACTTTTTCAGCTACCCTTAATTACAATGGTATGTGGGCAGTTGTAGCAAAAGAATTATCCGGTAGCATTATAGAGAGATTTTAATAATCTGTTTTGGAGTTTAGATGTTCCCCCAACCCCCACATGATATTTTCTTTGTTGTTGCTTCTTAATGTACTCAGGGAATCACAAGGCTATTGAATTCCCCATTGTTCCTTCACAGTCTTTGAGCCCAAATCCCTAGTTGTCCAGTGATTCTGTAAGGCGTCCAATGCAATGGCTTTACATAAATTCATTTCTTGTGAGTCAGATTATGCAAAAATTCTGACTGATAACTAATTGAGGTCCCAAAAGTAATTATAGTCTGGCATTCACAAGAGTATAGCTAATATTTATTGAGTGCCTACTGTGTGCCAATCACTGTGCTAGTTCAGTGCTAAAACTATAATAATAATCATTGTTATAACTATAATACTAGTAGAAGCTCTACAGGACTTCTATATAGATTAATTAGATAATTACCATAAGAACCTAATAAATGCCATAAAAGCTTAATAAATGCTAGTGATACTTTTACAATCATTGACTTAGTGCTAAACACTTGAGGATCATCTCACTTAAGCTTCACATCAGTCCTAGGAGAATGGGGCTATGATACTCTGAACTTCACAGAGTTTTGCCTAAATGAGGAAATGTACCTTAGCAAGGTTCAGCAAATTGATCAAAGTGACATAGCTAATAATGAGATCCCAGAACAAACTAAGTCTGAATAAACTATGGCTACTGATTTTATAAGCAGAAACTTCTGATACTTGACAGGCAAAATCAGCGTCCTCTATAGTTAAAGAGTGCTCTCATTTGACAAACTTTTCAAAAAAAACCAGCTATTTTTAATGAGGTGTGTTGTGACACTCATTTGAATTATGGAATCAATGAGGTGTGTTGTGACACTCATTTGAATTATGGAATCATTGCATAGAAGCACTGAAGAGAAAAAAAATGAAAGGAAAATAATAAACTCAAGGAAATAAGAAAGGAGGGGCCTTTTATATTTTTTGAGGGGCCAGGGCAATGTTTTATTTTTCTTTTAATTTCCCCTGTCCAAAAGTCTAAGAGTACATTATAATGGTATCAAGTATATTTTTAGAATGGTTTAACCAATTGACAAGATGCAGAAAAAAAAATAGTTGAACTTAAATGAAACAGTTTGCACTCTGTCATATAAAGTAGGAAGTCACAAGTGACCCATACATGCAGACCTTTCTTTCCTGAACAACATGAATGGACCTGGGACCTGGGGCGGGGGTCAGTTATGCAAAGTGAAGTCAGAAGGAGAAAGACAAATATTAGATGGTTTCGCTTACATGTGGTACAAAGAGAAACAAAATGGCTAGACAATATCAAACCCAAAATGAACCCTAGAAATCTAACTGGTGATTGGGGGGTGGAGGTGGCAAAGTCAGGAGGGGCCCCAATGTTCTCTGGCAAATGGATGTAGGTGTTTTGGTGTTGGGTGTGGTGTGGTAATATGCATCTGAGAAGGTGTGATTTCATTTCCCTAAATCATACAGAATATTATAAATCAAATTTTACCTCAATAATAAAAATATAAAAAATAAATCTATATAAATACAATTACCATTTTAAAATGCTCATATCAGCAAATTTTTAATTAAATTAAGAACACATATCAAGGATGTTATCTTAAGTTATTACACTATGGCTTCCTCCTTGTCCAGTCAGGGTTCTCACTGTATTGTAGAGAAATTATGAGCACCAGGTCATTTGACAGAAATCTCTAGAGCATAGAAACCACTTTGGAGGGACTCCCTGGTGGCACAAGGGAGCTATCGGCAGCCACTGCAGCACGAGTTCTATCCCCAGCTAGGAAGCTTCCCACAAGGCACAGCAGACCTTTCCTGCCTCGCCCGCTGTACCCCTCAGCAGAGTATTTCAGAAGATCCACCTGTTCTGCTCCCCACTCTGTCTCTGGTGAATCCTCTCACCCTCCCCCACCCACACCTCTGGCCTACACCCCAGCTCTTGTATGCATAAATAAATAAATCTTAGAAAAAAAGCACATCAAACCACTTTGAAGAAAAGTGGACATACCTTTTGATGAGTGCAACACCTAAGAAAGCAATGCACGTCCTTCACAGAAGCAATGGAGAAAGTGTCTAAACAAGAAGAGTCTCTACACACAACCAGGCAGGATGGGAGCCGATCAGCTACTGGGCCCTACAATATTTTGTTGAAACCTGCTCTTTCCTTTTTCACAGAAATTTACATATAATGGAAGTAGTTATCAGAAGAAAAAAAAATAAAGTGCTCAATAAGAATTCATATTGACAAATGCCTAAACCCTTACCTATGAATTAATTCCTTCCTCAAATATTTATATATTAGCTTTTATGTAGAACTAATGCATGTTATATTCTGTATTTTTATTATGCTATGATTAAATGTGATTCCTCATATTTCTTAATGGCTGAAAAGTGGTTCTGTGGATTCAATTATTCAATTTTGCTTTCACAAATTTTTCGTAATATTGTTTGCCAGATTAGTTTGTGTATGTGTCTCAAGTTTGTAATTTTACATGTTTTCAATAAAAACAACATGCAATGTCTCTAATTGGTCATTCTTGACCTATTTATTCCAAATTAAAATATCACAGACTATGCATCTACACATTACAAACTGTTGGCACTTGTAATTGATTGTTTATCATGAACTTGGCCCCACCATATCCAGCCCAAAGTTAAGAACCCTTTCCTAAACCCTGCCCCACGTAGTCCCAGGTTAGACGTTATCACTGAGAGAAACCTGTGGGCTGTGGAAAGCAGACATGAGGGGAAGCCATGACTGTCAAAATTTTTGGCTCCGGACATGTGGCTGTTAGGTACATTCTCTCCAAAAATGCTTCGACACAGCGGCCTGCACAGATGCGGTACCTTCTATGAAACAGCAGCTTGCCCGGAGGCCCCATATTCCAATTACCTCTCTATGGGCCCCGACTTTTCAGTGGCTTGATGTTTGCAACCTCTGGGCCCTGTCCCTGAACTCTGGTTTTTCCATTCACTGCAGGACTTTGAGATTCTAGGTGCTTCTCTAATTCTCTTTTTACCCCCCGTTTCCTCAGTTTCCCCATCACATATATACCACTTCCCATTTCAAGTCCTTGCTCCCATCATATGTTTAGTGGATTTATTTTCCTAAAATCACAACAAAGAATGCTGGTGAGGCATGTGACTGCCTTGCTACCACATCCAGTCCCTCTTACGGAACATTGATTTTACTGTGGAGAGCAAACGGTCCACATATAAAACTATTTGAAGCTTCCATCTGGTGGACAAGTAATAACATACTAGCTAATGTACAAAAACAGTAACCTGCAGGGAGGCAGGGGACCTCTGTGTGGGCCATTTTGAACTTCAGATTTAGATATCGCCTTCTTCCTCCTTACTCTTTCCTGCAACCCCTGAGTGAATAGCAGACCCGCAACTGCAGCAACCGACTGGAAACAGGAAGGAAAAGCCCAGGGCGAGAGAAGGACCTTGTACCCAATCTCTTGAAACCCTTGGAAAAGAAAGAGTGGGAAGGTAAATCTTTAAAGCTATAGGTCTCAGACATCTGATCTTGAGAACCACTTAGAGGACTAGAAATAAATGAGGACCTCTAAAAGCTTTTGTTCTTTCATTTGCCTGGGGTGCTTAATAGGATTTACCATATAAAACAAAATAATGATTTATTAATTAGTTATTAATGTTACAATAATAACAATTAGCCTCTTGATTGGGAATAACACATTTTTATGAAAATAACTACAACCTAAAGCAAAATTATTTTATAAAAGATTGTCATTATTTCACAGTTTTGGACACTTCTTTAATGTCTGAGTTCAGAAACTTGGATCTGCTTCTGCATTTAATTTGTCACAATATCACCCACCACGTAGCTTCTCTATACGTATAAGAATTAGAATGAAAAAAAGAAATGACTTCTCAATAATATTATAACAACAGACATGATCTCTTAAAGAGCCTCAAAGAGCACCATAATAAGCTTTGAGAACTATTGTTCTAAAGAGTAATTTGCATGTAAACTGCAATATTCAAAGTTTGTTAGGTAGTTAATATATGTGTATAACATGTACATATATGTATATATATGTATATATAACATGTAGTTAATATATAAAATTGTTCTATAGCTTTATACATAATAATGGGCATGAATAACAATATATAATAATAGTGTCAATTTTTTTAGTATGGGGCAATATCACATTTTCCATGTTTATCAACAGAAGATGACATGCTCCTTCCTTGAAGGAAAGAAAATGTATGATATACATTCCCCCAA
Organism: Scalopus aquaticus; assembly: GCA_004024925.1. Taxonomy (NCBI): domain Eukaryota; kingdom Metazoa; phylum Chordata; class Mammalia; order Eulipotyphla; family Talpidae; genus Scalopus; species Scalopus aquaticus. The sequence continues at coordinate 30,027 of PVIJ01004006.1, read as the reverse complement.
GTTTAACATGTAATGTTTCATATTGCAAATCATCTAAATGTAACAATCAAAAAGAAAAATCATATTAGTTTCAAGTTAACAGCCGCTGCAGGCTTTCAATGGTTTCACCCTTTTTTAAAATGACAGATTATCTTAGAATTTCATGGGCCAAAGAAAGAAAACTGAGACAGTTATCATTTGATTTTTTTTTCCTGACACATGCTGCCAAATTGGAGCATCCTATTTATTTGAGCGGCTGCAGTGGTGAGATTCTACGACCACAGTTCTGAAAATTCCCATTACTATTCTTAGTGGAGAACTGAGAGCCAGCCATAAAAGTCATAAATGACACCATATGGCTGGAGAGGCTGATGCTTTTGTATAGTCCTGGCACGGAGTCTAAGAAAAGTGGTCCAACAATAAAATCATGGCAATATTCTTTCTTACAACAATGTTTTCAATAGTAATCTAAGCAATAAAAGTAATAGTGGGTCTAACACCACTGGCAATATGAAATTGAAATAGCAAATTGCAAAGCTAGTGAAATTGTTATCAGAGGAATTGATCTACAATGGAACCAATATTTCAAGCTCCCAAATAAATGTTCAATAAAGTGATGCTTCACTATTGTATGAGCATTATGATAGTGATTTACTAAAGATATATTACTTACAAATATCTCACCATCTTTCATAAGCTGTGGCAAAACACAAAGAACTAAAATGAAAATGCATGTATTTTTTGTTCCAATGGATATTAGTTGCTTACAATACATTACTTAACTGATCCAAAAACAAAAACAAAAACTTGCACTCTTAGTTTCAAGAAATGCTTATTTTTATTGGAATTCATGGGACTGTTAGGCCTTTGCAAAATTGCTATTTCTACTCATTAAAAACAAATGCAATCTACGTAATTGTTCAAGAAATGATTAAGAACAATTACAGATTACAAACAAGTTATATTCTCTTTTATTGCATATTAAAGAAACATAAAAATAATACTATACAATTTGTACTTCTGACAGGACACTAAAACATAAACAAAAATTTATAATCAGTATCTATCTGCCATCTATCTATATCTATCTATCTATCTATCTATCTATCTATCTATCTATCTATCTATCTATCTATCATCTTCACCATTATCAACTAGAAGCTCTTGTACATCTTGTATTGTCAGGAAACTGATCATTTGCTTCTATAACAAACCATCTCCCAAATCCTAGATGCTTAAAACAATAATTATTTCTTGCTCAGCTTGGATGCAAGCTTGTGGAAGCTCCACCATCTTTGATGGCACGCCCTAGAACATAAAAGGAACTTGACTTACAGTAGAGGAAGAGAAACTGACGTGTGTGTGTGTGTGTGTGTGTGTGTGTGTGTGTGTGTGTGTGTTCATTCACAGGTGTGCTCTCTTACCCATGAGTGACACACTTTAGTCAACTTTTCATTTGTTAGAACTTGTCATATTGCACCATCTAACTGCAAGAGGACTAGGAAAAATAAGGAAGCAAATGGAGTACCTGCAATCTGCCCCAATGACCATCAAACATCTTTTCTCTTCCTCTTGCCACATATAGAAGAGACTCTCCTCGCCCCCAGAGAAGAAGACCCAAATTTCCCACCCCTATATTAGAAGCCACGACCAGGTTCCCAGGGATGTGAAATAGCTTGTAAATCAAGTTCAGCTCCACTGTTCTGTAAATCAGCAAACTAAAAGTAAAGAAAAAATGAATTGTTTTCCTCCCATAGCCAATATACAAGGCAGAGGAGGGACAGAATAACCACAATAATCACTACCATTTGCTGAGAAATTGAAGAACAGACACAAATAGGTCACTGTCTGGAGCCTCTATGGCAGATGTTAGGGCCTCTCACCCTTACTTTGGTGCAGTTTACACTCCTGGGAGCCCTATCTTTTTTGCTCCCCCTTGACTAGTAATAGGACCCACCTATTTTCCAGAACATTTCTTAGATCTTCTCTATTTCTTTATGTTTTTGCCTTTTTGCTTCTCTTTGATTTAATGAGGACTGCCTATCTTGCAGCTGTCTAGACTTTAAAGGAAAGTCAGCCCCTTATTCTGAACACTTACTGCACATTCTTTCCTTAGGCTTTCTCTGTTTACATTTTAATGCTAGGAATCGAGAAGCAGTTAGTACTTTCTTAGTCTGAAGTCTGAAATCTCTGGCCTCTGTCCCCATCATGTCCTAAAAAGAGTTTGTCCCTTTTTTGAATCAAAGACAGCCTATCTGCTTCTTTAACAAATGGCCAATCATAACTACGAACAAACAACATATCAAACAAACCATGACAAATTTGCTTTTTTCTCCCCTTTGAGGCGACACTGTTTTATAACATTATTTAAGTATTATTTAAGTTCCTTTAACAAATGACCAATCATAACTACGAACAAACAACATATCAAACATACTATGACGGATTTGCTTTTTTCTCCCCTTTGAGGCGACACTGTTTTATAACATTATTTAAGTTTCAAGTGTGTAACATTATAATTTGAAAATTGTATTAGGACAGGAGCTCTCTATCAAGTTTGCTTCCCATCTATTATCACACAATTGGCCCCTTTTCTCTTTTTTCCCCTCAACTACCTTTTCCTCTGATAACCACTAATGTGTTTTCTGAATCTAAAATTATATTTTGCTTGTTTGTTTGTTGTTTGTGTTTTTATATTCCACAGTGTGTGAAATCATACAATATTCGTCTTTTTCTTTCTGGCTTATTTCACTTAGCATAATACCCTAAAGGTCAATTCACAAATATGGAATAGGGTGTGGAGTAAAGAGAACCCTTATGCACTTTTAGTGGGAATATAAATTGGTGCAGCCACCATGGAAAATAGTTTGGAGACATTTAAAAAATAAAGCGTAGACCCACCAATAAGCTCCAACACTTCCACTTTCAGGCATCCAGAGAATACAGAAAACATAATTCAAAAAATATAGCACCTCTAGGTTCACGGAAGCAGTATTTACAATAGCCAAGCATGGAAACAACCTAACAGCCAATACATGGAGGCAATGGATGGATGAATGCATGAGGATGTGGTTTTGATATATTGAGGGATACAACCCATCCCATGAAAAGGGATGAAAGCCTTGTTTGTTTCGTTTTAAACCCTTTTTGAAGATCTGTAATTGCATGAGGCAAGTGGCCTTCCTTGTAAGTAACTGCACACAACACCATTACCAATACAACAGTGTTACAGGAGTGGAATCTTTCCTTGCTACACATCTATTGACCACTAGACCGATACCATCTTATTTTGCAATCTCTATGACAGTCAGGAGAAAATGTTATGCAGTGAAAACAACCCACATGAAAAACAAAACAAAAACAAAAACAAAACATTGCTCTTTAATACATAAATCTAATGAAAAAATAAATGTCTTAACAAATAACTGAAACACAGGGAAAGCTACTATAAGGATTAGTCATAAGTTCCTCAAGCCCATATTTACAATACTGAAACCCAAGAAGCTGTAAAAACCAAACAAAAATTATAATTTGATGGACAATTCTGATATGTAAGTTAGACTTGCAAGTTCCTTTGGGAACAAATCTTTTCTGAACAATATAAAGCTATTACACAGTCACAGAAAAGTTGGAATGTTATGTAAGGTAGAGTTTTGGTAGCATATATCATTTATAAAGCTCAAATATTACAAATTCTGTAACACATATTCCCCAAGGGTGTTTCCTTATGAAATTGTAATTCTTAAATCATATTGACCAATGTGATGTCATGTGTGACTGCTTGTCCATGATATTTTGACTAATTTTTATTCTATGGATTTGTAATTTTTCTCACATTCAATGTGTACTTTGTATTTTCTGAATAAACATGTTATTTTTGCTAGCATTATAACCACCTAAATTATAAAGATGTTTATTAAGTGTAAATGCACTTCACATAAGTTAGTACTAACAGCACTATTTTCATTTTTGTCAATCAGAAATCCAATATTTTATCATTATTTATGACATCGAGGAAAGAGTATAGAACAGATCCAAGGAATGAGATAAAAATACTGATGCCACAAAATCTGAACACTGGTCTGTGTCTTCCTTGTTTGCTGACAAAGATTAATCACATCTCAGAACACCTATGATTATTTTGCCAACAATGAGAGAAACTGAATTTCATCTTTCTTACATCCCCTGCCCACTACTTACATAAGTTTGATAAATGATTAGGCAACCACTATGGAGATAAAAAAAAATAAAGATTTCTTACAAGTGAATATTAAACTAATTGGGTCAGTTAAATGATAAGACAATATCTGAGTAATAAAAAAAGGTCAAAGGAAATTGTGGAAGTATAAGGGAGATGAGATATTTAAATACAGTGGGTTTTATTTTGAATAAGGTTATTTGGAACATTTTCATAAATGAATTCTGGTTATCAACTTTTTGGGATAACAGTATAGACTAAACTGAGCAGACATCAGTAGGATTAGATTATGCCTACCTTTCTCCTTTCTTTTATTACAATGTCAGCATAATATTTAAAATGTCTCAGCAAACTCTTCCCTTCATAACTTTAATAAGTAGATTTTCCAGGTGCAGCCCTAGCAGGAGGCTCATAATGTATTTAAGTTTGAAAATGAGGCAATTATATTTCAAAGTTCTGATTGGCTACATTTTAATTTCAGAAATATGAGATGAACTGATTTAGCTAGTGGCTTTCTGGAGTAGCCATTTCCATTTGCACCTGTTCATTTTATTAAAGCAGGAACACCTTGCCAGAGCCAAGAAAGAATATTGGTCACAGAAGCTAAGACAGCTTGGTCCCTCTGCTCTTACTATTGATTACATTTCTTGACAGCCACATAGGAAGTGAATTACTGGGAGGCAATTATCACCCTTGCAAAATAATAAAGAAAACATAATCATATCGAGAATTCCCAGAGATTGTTTGTAATCTTAAATGTGATATTCCCAGGCCTCTGAAGTTTTGGTAACCCAGATCTTGACATTCCTTTCTTTCTGCATTCAACCTGCCCCGTCCCTGAAAAGAAGCAGCGATTATTAATGCTCTAGTTCTTTATTTTAAATTATTTATTTAAATCCTAAATTGTCATCTATCTAATTAAAAATTCCCTAAGGAATTGCTCAATAAAAACAAGATAAAATTGCTTTGCATATAAATTGAATCATCTTTCTAGTAAAATAGGTCTGCGGTAAGAAGGCCTTATCTAATATTAGTTTTTGATCTTGTTAAATTAAGTTTCTGCCTTCTCCATTGTAGGATAGTAGCTCGATGAATAGCCTCTGGAGTCAGGTCATTTCAGCTTCAGCCCCTGCACTGTTCTCTGAAACCATCTGGCCTGGAGTGGTTAGTTACCATATCTGTGACACATTTTCCTGTTTTACAAAGTGGAGTAATGGCGGGTTTGTAATGGTCATTGTTATTAATTTCAACCTGAGTGATCACATTAGATGTTAAGGTTCCGAGAAAGATTCTTAGGAAACACCTCCCTGGAAATAATAAAGTGCTGGTCCCTCTTGTCTGTAGTCCAGACCCCTAGGGGGAGAGATGAAAGATGATACATTATTTTTCTTTCCAGGTAGCCTGATACCCTCATAGACCAGGTGCCAGGAGAAATGACTTTTTCTGTTTACAAAGAGGAAAGAGACAGCTATCTCCTTCCCTTCCTGAAAGTGCCTCCTTGGAAATGAATGGGCCTGAATCTGAACTTCTGCTTTTTGCGGGGTGAATAAAATCCCTCCAGGAACCAGAGAGCCCCAGTGTGCCCCAAATTTCACATTATCATCTTTCAGTCTAGGGATATCTCCAAACTCTGTATCTTCATCCCTCCTTAAAACGTACACACTTAGGGAGAAGGTCACTGCTTCTTGCGGGCCCTCTGGGGCTTAAGCAAGGGACCTAGTGTGAGTTGTGACTATTTGTTCTTCTTGAGGTGATAAAACATGTTTTATTATCCAATTAGCTCCCACTTTAAAGGGATAAATCTCATTCCTCCGGTAAGTTGGTAAACATGTTTTTAGAACACAAGAATTTTTTGCAGGAATTTTAAGAAATCCAAGGAAGTCATGTATTTCAAAAGTAGTAATAGCCACCTGAGAGGTTCTGTGAGGGTGAAGTGAATTAGGGCATGAAGTTACTTAATAAGCTACTTATGACTAGCTATTCAAAATCACCACAAAGATTCTAATTCCAACAGATTTGTCAGTGGTTTTAAAGACTATTGGCTATAATATTTAAATATGTGATAAAGTTTAACATGTCCATTTAGTGCTAAACCTTCTTTCTTCAATTTATTTTATTTTAAAATAGAAATTCACCAGAACCTACAAAAATAGTACAGAGAGAATCCTGTGTACCTATTTTTGTCCAGTTTTCTTAGATTACATTTTACATTCATATAGCACAATAGGTTAAAACCAGAAAGGTGACACTGTTGTAATGTATGTGGATAGTTCTACCACATTTTATTACTTGAGTAGCTATATTAATTCCTACCACAATCAAGAGACAGGACTGTTCTCTCACCACAAAGATATTCCTTGCTCTACCCCTTAATAGTCAACCTATCCCTCTTCCTCTCACCATCCCCAAACATTGGCAAACACTAACCAGAGTTTTATATCTATAATTTCATCATTCTGAAATATTACACAAATGGAATTAGATACTATGCAATCTGTCGAGATTTTTATTTTTCACACAATATAAAGCCCTTGAGATTTTTCCAACTAACCATGTGTACAAAAACACTTGGTCATTCTTTGCTATTCCATGTTAATCCATGGTGAGTGGATTCCCATGGTATGAATGCGCTGCATTTTGCCCAATCACTCACTGAATCAGGGTCATTTGGTTGTTTACAGTTTTCTCCAATATAAATAAAATAAATCATTTGTATCTCATGAAATTATTGATATGTGAAGGCTTGACTATGCCATTCTTTTTTTTTTTAAGATTTATTTATGCATACAAGAACTGGGGTGTAAGCCAGAGGTATGAGGTGCTGATAGGACTCACCAGAGACAGAGCGAGGAGCAGAACAGGCAGATCAACTAAAGTACACTGCTGAGGGGAGCAGCAGGTAAGGCAGGGGAGGTCTGCTGTGCCATGGGGAAAACTCCCTGGCCGGGGATGGAACTGCTGCAGTGGCTGAGACTTAACCCGCTGAGCCACCAGGGAGGCTGTATGCCATTCATTTTAAATTTTATTTTTGCTTTTTGTTTTTCTGCACTTTGCATAAATATTTCCTAGAAAATTCCACTTCAGTCTGCAGTCACACCACCCTGATCTTGGAAACTAAGCAGGGTCAGGTCTGGTTAGTACTTGGATGAGGGAAAATCCCAGTTTGATTTATCCATAGTATTTGAGTGTGCCTCTTAAATGGTTGTGGTAGATGATGCATTGAACACACATAACTTATCAAAGTGCACGAATGTGAGGTTTCACCAGCTTAAATGAAGTATAGAATATTACTTCCCCTTCAAATGCCTTTACTCTCCCCTCCATATATTATAGAATTGCTTTAATATTTCCTCTATGTACACAGAGAACTACTTCAGATGGTGGTTAATTTTTCTTTTGCTATCATACTGAGATTTTGTATTTTTTTTCATTTGTTTCAAGCACATTTATAATTCTTCATTGAATTATTTTTATTAAGGCAATTTTAAAATTCTTGTCAAACAAATTGTGTCATTTCACTGTTGGTATACATTATTTTTTTTCTCATTTAAGTTGAGATTTCCTCGGCATATCATATAAGTAATTCTAGTTGAAAAGGAACCTGTTGGGTATTATGTTAGGAAATGCTGGAGTTTTATTACACTTAGCAAGTAATGCCAACATTGCTTCACTGATGACAGGTTGAGGTGTGAGCCCAAGCTCCAACATTGTCATCCATGGAAACCCCTGGGGAGAAAGACTCCTTCATTACTTCCAGGAAGCGCAGGAGCTCAACTTTCCCAAGAGATCTGGTTACAAATACAGCTCCATGAAAGGAAGGTGCCATTTCCCCTGTTCCCGCTACATACAGCCACCTTGCCATGAACAAGACTTCCTGGGCTGTGGGGACTTGGTGAGAGCTACTAGGAACAAGCAGTGAAGCAGCCATGCCTCGTATATAACTGGACACATGAGGGCTCTCCGATCTCTTGTTTCTCTGGAATCAACTTGCACGCAGGATTTAAAGGCAAGACACGGAACTAGACAGGTAGAGGAAAGTCATGCAGAGACTTGGAAGAGACACTTGGAAGAGGCATGAGGGGAGGCTGGAATGGCAACTATGACTGATTTGCCTTTGATTTTGCTCCTTTTGTATCCCAGATCTGACTTAGCCCGTTCTTATGGTTCCTGCCAAAAGGTATTCTGGATTTGAGACAAGCTTTTGCGCCTCACAGGCCCTGCTTCAAGTCAACCCTGTTTGTCTGGATACTCGCCCAGGAGGGTATGGGTAATTTGGGGGCTTGTATTTGGAAACTGTTATTAAGGAATCTCTTCTCTTCCATCTCTGCATACACTAATTCTCTGAAAGTGTTTCACACTGAGCCTGCTTCCTCTGCCTCTGTGCACCCTTTCAGAGTGTGCACCCCTTATATTCGGGTGCCCCTCAGTTGCATTCTAACAGCCTCTGCTGTTGTCTCACGCAGACCTACTCTGCTTGGTCCAGTGAATGGGCGCCTCAGCACTGCTCAGCAGACATCTGTCCCTGATTCCACAGGGCGTTCACCCTGTTGCTGCCTTGGGGGCCAAAGTTCTGACTCTCTACTGGGCCTCCACTGGCACCATGTGGATGGGGATAACCACCACCAGCCAGCAGAAATGCCAGTCCAGGATCCCCACTTGAGCCTTTATGATGCCACCTGAGTAGCAGCTTGAAGCAGCTCTTCACAGTTTAGTGGGGTCAGCAAAGGCTCCTGACTTGATCTTTGTTGAAAGGGTTGTAGTTTTTCTCTGAGTTTACCTCTTTTCTTGTCCTTGGCCTAGAGAGAACAGACTTTTGTTGGGGATCTCTGGTCAACTCCCACTGGTTCTTTCATGTTTCTGGAAACTACCATTCAGTTAGTGATATAATATCATAAAAAGCCCACAAAGGAAATAGAACAAAAATAACAAAATTTAGAGCTCATGGCTCTCATTGTTCCTCATGTTCTGTGGTCCCTATGCTGTCTGCTGTCTTCTGTACAGCTTCACTTTATGCTATTATGTCCTGAGATTTGAGCTGTATGCTGAGTTTTAGCAGGAGGGAGAAAGAAAAGTAATGCTAAGCCCTGTTATATATTTTTTCATTAATTATCACAAAGTCACACTAAAAAAAAAAAAAAAAGAAATTGACTCTCTGAGATATTTCCCGATAAGTAAATTTTACTTTGGTAGAAAACTGACTGAACTGGCACATTATCTATTCATCTGATCTGAGGTTGTAATTACAGGGGTTACAAATGTGCAAAATGAGCAGAAGTCAGGTACACATCACTATCTCCTACATTTTCCTTACTACCTTGATTTTATATTATGCTATCCGATTACAATACTCAAATTTAGATGTAGAACAAAAAATATACCTACATAAAACATACACAAGTAATGGATTCACTTAATTAAAGAAGCCCAATGAGCATAACATAAATATCTCTGACAACTGAAAGGATTACTCTTTCAAAAGCACATTTCAAGGAAAAAAAAATTTGAAATTCATTTATGGAACACCTACTTTTTTTTTCCAGATCTAGACCAAAAATTATGTTGTCAGTTTAAAATGCTCGATGGAGGCCACATCTTTCCACAAAGTTGGATGATGAAATATTGGAACTGTGGGTTAAAAGTTCAGTGACAGAAGAACCACAAATCGTTCTTTTGGTACTTCTACAGCATTCATATTCTGTTTCCTTTACTTCCACTATTGCGAGTACCTTTTAAAACCACTAGCCATGTTTATTTGATATTTTAATATTCAGTACCTCATATTTCCACAAATAAAATAGATAATTAAAACTGGTTTACTTACTAAAAAAAATTCATGGGGATGATTTTGCATTATATTAGTGGTAGGATTTCTCTAAATTAAGAAATGGTGCTTAGTGAAATGGTATGATAATATAAAAAGAGACACTTGAAAAGCAAATTCCTTTAATTTTTTTTCCCACTATGTCTGGAAGCCAGGACTCTACTTTTGAAGGACTCAGATGAGTCTAGAGACCCATGAATTTAGGCCCTAAAATAGCTCAGTCTTTTCCTTTCAATCAACCAGCATTGAATTATGTGCTTGAGACGCCTACAGTTGGTAGACAAGCACAGACTCAGGATCCAGGGCTCAGGACGGACTTTCAGAGTGTGGGTGAAGTCTCGGAAGAAGGAGAAGTATCTGAAGCCCTTTCCAAGCAATTACACATTTCAGAATTAGAGCATACACTCGTCTTGTGGAATATTTAGAAACAAAACAAAGCCACCAACAAAACACTAAAACAAACTGTAGACAAATCACTGTAGAATTGAGGGTACTAGAAGGAGAGGGGGTAGGTGGCGCACAGATTGGGAAAAGCCCAGGGGACTGTGGTGGAGGTTTGTGGGTGCCATGGTGGCATGTAGCATGTGGTAACATGCAACTGCTGGGGGGGGGGGGGTCTATACCTCTGATTCTTATACAATGTCATATGCCAACATTACCTCAAAAAAAGATAAAATATTCTAATAAAAAAATCAGCATGTTAGTTTGGTCATGTAAGAAAGTGAATTTTAAGGAGAATTTTGAAATATATAGGGGAAAATAATTTTTATATCAGCTTACAGAGATAAAAACAATCACTACCTAATCAACTTTTTGATCAATATTGTATAATGATGTATTTATAAAATGACTTGGCCATCACCTAGTCTGTTAAAAACATATTTTGCTGACCACAAAACTGCTCCTTTCATTTAAAAAAGGATGAAATGTTACAATTTTTCAAATATTATCTTCATAGGAAACCACTTTTTAAATGCAAATATTAAAAATTGTAGGTATTATAAACTAGTGATCTGTAAATAGATAATGGAGACACTTTCAAATTCAGTTGGATTAGAAACCAGATTAAAATATTTTTCTGCAAAAATAAATCAGGCAAGCTCATTTCTAGGATTCGATCTCCCTTGACTTGATGATGAAAACTTACCAATTGTTAATCATTCATCTCTAACAAGGCAGTGTATTTCCTTGCAGCAACAGGACTTTTCCCAAATGTTGCTACTTATTAGCATCGCCTGGGGTTTTATAAAACTGAATATTTAAGTTGTATCCCATAATAATTAAATCACATAATCTAGGGATGATATTCAGACATGCATAATTTTAAATAATCCACCAGAGAGGCAAATGAAGCAAATGTTGGGAAACATTGTTTCCATAACTTGACAGTGAAGAGCATATTTAATTAAAAAAAAAACACACATTTAGAAAGAAATGTATGTAACATTTCAGTTAAAGCAAAGGTTCAGTCAATGTTTATCAAATTTCAATTTTTGTTGCTGAAATTGATTTAGTTTTCACTAATTTAGTTACAACCAACTGTTGTTCCAAACCTATTCTGAAGCTGAGTTACAAAAATATGGACTCTGAAAACTCATTATTTGAGCTGCTATTGAAAACTTTACAGGACATAAAATCTATATAATATAATGTTGATTAGTGTATTGACTCACTAAGGAACCTTAAAAATGTTGTTTTAAAAAGGAAAGATTAAGTGAGATTTACTTGAAAATAGCAAACAGTCCTTCCATCTGCTATGAGCTCTGTGTATCATCATGGACCAACGTGTTCTGTCTGTATCAGTTTGCAAACAAATTTCATTTGTTAGGAAGGAATTTTAGGTTCCAGTAAACATTACAAAGTCTTCTGAAAGGAAGAGTAAGAGGAGAACTATTCATTAACTTTACTGAAATTTTGGTAGGACCATCAAAAATACTGGGTGAAGAAAAAGTTGAAATAGACTCCATGATAGAATTTCTACAAAAGAAAAATAAAAAACTAATTAGTGATAGAAAAATGCCTAAGTGTCTGCTGCTAGAAACAGGTTGAGTTAGAGATTGGGTGTGTCTGAGGAGAAAGAACTGAGGCAATAAAATAACAAGAACTTAAGGCAAGATTTTAAATATTCCTGTGACAACTAAGTATCAGGTTTAGTTTGTTTTGTGTTTTGCTTAAATTTTTACTCATCATTTAAATTTGGTGAATGAGAAAGTGTGCCCCTCAGAAACTGTGCTTTATTTGGAAGTAGATTTCATAGCATATGTACAGCAACCAAAGCTGAATTCACGATAGTCCAACTATTCTCCTTGACTATGCTTTGTTTTTTAAATTATTTTCAATTTGTGAATCTCTGTACTCTTCCTGGATACTCGGAGTGGCCTCGTTGATGACTGCCCTGAGATGACTCAATGAGCTTCCTCAGAAGAAAACTAACAGTGTGGGGGAGAACAAGAAGGGGTTATGCTATGAAACAAATTTGGTGATATATTAAAGCAAATTGAAAAAAGGAGTCAAAGGATATTTGAGAAGAGAAAGAGGCCATGTGTGAGAACCAAGAGGGAATGTCTGCAATTCATTCTTTCCAGAGGTTAAGGAACTGATTGAATTCTGTTATAGAAGTTGACCTGGTGCTTTTATTTTCTAAAGTATCTGAGTACCAAAAAAGTTTAAAAGGCTTGACTATAAAAAGACTTATCAATCTTATATGGTGATTGTGGGAGACTGAAAAATGGGTCCTACACACTAATCATCAGAATCTGAAAGTGTTATCTTAACTGGAAAGAACATCTTTGTAGATACAATTAAATTAATCACCTTACCATTAGCCAAGAGGGTTTTCTTTTTTTTTTTTTTAAAGATTTATTTATTTACAAGCTGGGGTACAGGCCAGAAGTGTGGGGTGGCGAGAGGCCTCACCAGAGACAGAGTGGGGAGCAGAACAGGCAGATCAGAAACACACTGCTGAGGGGAGCAGCGGGCGAGGCAGGAGAGGTCTGCCGCACCATGTGGGATTCTCCCCGGCTGGGCGTCGAACTCGCATCACAGCTGCCGACAGTTCCACAGTGCAGCGCTCAACCACTGCGCCATCAGGGAGGCCCAGCCAAGAGGGTTTTAATGTCCCCTCAGCTTAACTAAATTTTAAGCAAATTGCTTGCTGAATATGGGTCCTTGATATGGTCTAAATTTTTGTGTTCTCCCCCAAATTCATATCCCCCAAAGTGATGGAATCAGGAGCGCGGTTGTTGCTATAACAAATACCTAAAAATGAGGGAGCAGATCCTCAGCAGACATTGAATCTGAAGGTGACTCGATCTTGAACCTCAGTCTCCAAAAATAATGAAAAACTTCTGTTGTTCATAAGCCACTTAGTTTATGGTGTTTGTGACAGCTGCCAAAATGGACGGGTGGTCCTTGACCTCTCTTTATTTAGAACACTTAAAAAAATTGCAATTGTAAATTTTTCTCTGTGTCTTTGAGATATAAATCTTATCCCATCCACTGGAAAGTTTTACAATCTAGGGATGTCTTTCTCAAGGACATGGGAACCACGCTTTAAAATACAATCGAGAAAGATAGAACCCCTGCCTCTCAGTTTCTGTGGGAGGTAGAGACCTAACCATAAGCACCAATTAGCAAACATCCTGGTCTATTAACATTGACTAACCTTCCATCCCCTCCACGCCCCCATTTTCTTCCAGAACTTTCCCACCAGCTCACCTTGTGCATTAACTTTCTCCCATTTTCCTGGAGACACTTCTCCAAAAAAGAAAAGCAAATGGCCAATAGATACATGAAAAAATGCTCAACATCACTTATGATCAAGGAAATGCAAATCAAAACCACTATGAGATACCACCTCACACCTGTGAGGATGGCACACATTAAAAATACAGGCAACGAAAAATGCTGGAAAGAATGTGGAGATATAGGAACTCTTCTACACTGCTGGTGGGAATGTGAATTGGTTCAACCACTATGGAAAGCTGTATGGCGATTCCTCAAACTGCTAAACATGGAGCTTCCATACGACCCAGCAATCCCACTTTTGGGAATCTACCCAAAGGACACAAAAACACTAATCCGAAAGGATACATGCACCCGTATGCTCATTGCGGCACTGTTCACAATAGCAAAGGTATGGAAGCAACCCAGATGTCCAAAATAGATGATTGGATCAAGAAGATGTGGTACATATACACAATGGAATACTATTCAGCATTCAAAGAAGATAAACACATGCAATTTGCAGCAACATGGATGGAATTAGAGGGGATCATACTCAGTGAAATAAGCCAGAAAGAAAGATAAAAGCATCTAATGGTTTCACTTATAACAGGACTATAAGGAAACCAAATAGGAGAGAGACACTCAGCGGGTGGGGGGGGGTAGGGGTAGGGGAGGATAAGGGCACAAAACAGAGTAGAAAAGAACACAAGGGACCACGGAGATGGATCACAGGTGAATTGGTGGTGGCTTACCCAAGGGGAATACAAAATGTAAAAGACATAAATAACAATAAAAATATATTAAAAAAAATAAAACTTTCTCCCATTTTTTGTTAAAGCACAGTGGAGGTCAACCTCTCTCTCCCTGATTGTAGCAGTCTTAAGTAACTACTCTCTTGATTTTTAACTTGTCTGGTACAATTTTTCTACAACATGGAATGATTAACCTGCATTATCAATGTACACACTAAGTGCCAACACAAGTGATTTTATCTTAGAGGTAAAGGGAGAAGGAATATGACCAATAGGTAGCGTCAGAAGCCTAGACTGGCAGCAACCAGAAGCTGAAGAGGCAAAGTCTTATCTCCCTTACAGCATCTGGAAGGAGTGTGTGGTCCGATGGATGTTGTTATTTTCTACCTTCGACCCCCTGCAACTGTGACATAATAAATTTCTGTTGTTTCAAGACACCAAGGATGTCATGATTTGTTCTGTCAGCCCTAATTCAATAAGTGATCAGAAAATACTCTTACTTAAATGTTTCTTCTTAAAATCATAATAATTAAGTATTACAAAATGCTAATTCCATTTGAATATTTTAGATGGCGACTACTCTTTGATTAAGGGGATGCCATTAGAGTGCCATGGTAACGACACTGTGCATTTTTTTCATAACAGAAAGTGGCAAAATGAAAGCAACCATATTATTTTGTTTTATAGAAAATGAAGAGATTTAAAATTTTTTTCAAAGTACTATTGTTATAATGATAGAATTAGGCTAAGCCACTTAAGCACCTGTTTTTAAGGAGAATGCTGTTTAAATAGATTAATTCAGTCGGAGCCCTGAAGATACTAATGAAATTTACCATTTTAGAAAAAACAGCTTCAGTATGGATTTTTGATAAGAAAACAGCTGCTCATCTAGAAGTAGTAGTAGCTAAAGTCTGAGGCCTGTTATGAAAGATATGATATGCAAGGGACAGATGGTTAGCATAAATAATTCAAAGCAGCTTTCCAGTCACATCTTGGGTAAAAACAATATCTTGAACTATGTTTACAAGGTTACTTGGAACTTGAAGCAAACAGACTATTTCTATTTCCTTTCAATGCTTGCTTTCAACATAGAGTTTTCTTTTTAAATAAACAAGAATTGTAATCATACAAGTATTAGTTCTCTAAATGAATCCAGGCAAAGCGATCATGTGCATCATGTAAGGGCATATGTCTGCATTATATGTGGAATTCCAATTAAAATACATCTGTGTTCCCAATGTGAATTTTGCTGAGTCTAAAATGATGTTCACTTAAATCACATATTTGGGGTAATCAAATATACCCCAAAACTAATATTAATACTATAACAGCCAAAAATAAATTTCTATGTGTTTCACCTCATGTTATTATATATAATATATATACACACACACACATATATATACACACATGTATGTATATATGTGTATACACACACACACACACATAAAGCTAAAATGACCCCATCATTAAGAAAATACAATACTAGCCCTACAGTTTGGCGACCCTACTGAATATTTAAATTTCACAGTAAAGTTTTATGTATCATTTCTTAATTAAGTTGATTTTTCTTTTTCTTCTTGAAAAAGATTTAAAAATCAACAAATTCCTTTTATTTCAAATTTTCCTCTGTATGAAGAATTCATTTTCTCCTGTCTCATAGAAACAGGCATAGATAGGCCTATGTTCATCCATGGTCACAAGTCCACATAGCCGGTTTCATCATTCCATTCATCCCAGTTATTCTTTTTCTTTTGATTTCTTTGGTGTGAAAATAGGCTGTCTTTCTACCACTGTAAAGTTCTCCTTTATAATTAGAGTTCTTGAAAAAAATGCAATTGCTGTATCTAGGTTTTTTTCCATTCAATTTTTCTTAAGCTCATGTTCAGACACGTGTCACTAATAACTTTGTATTCAACATATGGCCTTGGTCAAAAACACTTGTCACTTGCCAAGAAGATGTTCTAGATCCTATGGGCCTCTTGTATCTTCTCTGGGGACCCTTCTATATCATTCACTAAATAAAATGTATAAGTGATACAGTTTCTAGCTCTGTAAAGCAGTCATTAATCAGAAACATTGTCTCAACTCTTCTTCCAACTTTCAGCCATGGTTTTTTGAACACCAGGTCTTGTTCCTTCAAGACCACTACAGTTCCACTCACCCACCATCAGCACTCTGATTTCTGTTCCCAGCCTGCCTTCACCAGTCATGTGTGTCACCAAGAGAGGCAGAGACTTAGCCTGACTGTGCTATAACTTCAAATGTCAACAACAGTGATGAGACTTGGTAACTTTCTAGTTATTTCTTACACTGGTAATTTCCTATGAGCTCCAGTGAGATTGTAGAACTTTAATATGCATCTGCCCACCAAAAATCTTTTAAAGATATATTTGCATTCCAGAACTAATAGTTAATAACAGTTCCCTGAACCAGAAATCCAAAAGTGAAACACATACATAGATATTAGTATTGAGACATTAATATGGATAAATCAGATCTATGGATAAATCAGATCAATTATTAAAGCTATTTCTGATTTACATGTGATTGGTCACATAAAATGACAGATTTTAGTTTGTTTCTACAGTGGAAAAGCCTAATTCTTAGAATTTTCAGGAAAAAAATTTACTTTGAATTTCAGAATCAATAATTCAATTTTAGTTACCAGTTTTCCTAGAGTTAAACCCAATTCATCTATTTATATATATGTATGCATGTATGTGCTTAATTGAAGTAACATTGACTTACATTATTGTAATTTTGGAAGTATAGGAAACCACCCCCCAAAATACAGTCCCCATAGTGCACCCACCACCAAATCATCCAGAGTTTACCACCATAGTGCATTGTGCTTCCTTTCCTCTTTTTTCTCATTCCCAACTCCCTTTCCTTCTGGATGCTTCAGTTCTACTGTTAGCTAAAGACTGAATGGTGTCACATATATAGAGAGAAAACAAACTAATGGTCAGATAAAGACAAGCTTAAAAGCTAACCCTTAAAAGCTGATTTCACTCATTTAAAGGAGGCCATACTGTTAATATGGTTTAACTAATCACTACAATAGTGTTATGGGCACAATCACTGCATTTTCTGTCAAACAAACACAAACAGGGTTACAACAAAAATAGATTCACTTGTATATTAAATGGACTTAGAAATTGTATGTTATTAACCAGACATCTGGTTCCCAGATGTATTTTCTCTTATCCTAGTATTCCTAGAGGAGCAATGGAGTTGAGAATATAATGAGGACATGAACTTCAGGCACCACAAAGGGTGAGGCTGAGATAGAGGATAAGTGAGTGTTCCAGGTCTGGTAATTCAGAACATTTCACCATGACCTCAAATCTCTTGATGGTGATATATTCAGGGTCCTGCACATGGCAAAGCCAGAGTTACAAGGAGTGATCTATTCCTAATGTTTAGGAATATCTTTCCTGTCTTAGATTAAGTTGGCTCGATAAAGTTCTGATGATGGTGGTAGCCATATTTGTTAGAAATGAAGAGAAAAATTGAGGATATGAAAGTCAAAACAAAGAAAAGGAGAGACCTTAACTAAAGCAAGAGATTTCTGATGATTGCCATCTGCTCTTCTGCTCAAGGCACATTATACCTAAGATGTAAATATTATTCATTCATTTTTTGGAAAATTTCAATTCATTAAATAAAAATGCATGAAATAAATTTTAAAAATTCTTCCACCCTGAGGCAGATGGTTAAATGGCGTGCCTTCTTTTCTAACATTGTCCTTTCGATTTTATAATCTTGCAGAAGTATTTGACATGCCTGATATCTCTTTCTTCTTCTACTTTTAGTTGAGGTGCTCATTACCTCAGAGGCTCTTCCTCTGCTGCACATTAGCAGGCCACGTCTCCTTTGCACCAACACCATCCAGAACCCATCTATATTCCATTGATATTGGCATCAGCTTTGAAAAGATGTCTTCCCAGACAGATTTTCAGCTGTACAAGAATACAGTCTCCATCATATAGTATGTCTTTTGCCTATTCATTATCTAGTCCTTATAGATACCTAGTCTTTGTTAACCATACCAAAGTCTCCTGGAGCCTTCTGCCTGGTTTCAAAGACTTCATTTCATCATGAGATAATTTGAGACTTGGGATAAATTTAGAATTTGACTGGAGTAAAATATACAGAACATGACCTCAAACCTCACTGGGTTCACAATTGATTCTTTTCCCAGAGAGAACACAGTGCCCACATGGAAAGCGAAAGCAAGTGTCAGATCATGCCTCCACTCCCCACAGGGATGCATACTTGCAGGAAGCATTTAGTTTTATATACAGGTCTTAGCAAATTAGAAATGTTGCAGAAACACAGAGAGTTCCCAGATCTTAAATACCTACAAATTTTGATCAATAAGTTATTGGACAATAGAAGAAAACGGTGAATAACCATGATGGCAATTTGCCCAGCAAACAGTATTCCTTACAAGATGCTTGAACAGATTGATGATACATTATATATTAAAAACATGGAATGAGCAGCTGCAATTTTTACAAGTCTTCTTCCTATGGGATTAGTGATTCCTGGAAAATGTGTTACTGTATTGGCTTGCATTCATTCATTCTTTGATTTCTTTCCAAGATGTTCTCTATAAAATTATATTATTCAAATTTATATTTCATTCTCTTTCAACAAGAATATTATTAGATAGGTCTAGACTTTATTGTTGATGTGAGATGGAGTTATTATTGTCATGTTATACAACGATATGATACTGGTAAATGCAGTTTAATTCATTAAAGAAAATATATATTTATTCAGGAATGATTTTTTAAAAAATTCATTCTCTGAAGAAATGTGGGATGGGGTTGAGATGAAAAGAGAACAAAGACCTTTTAAAAGAACACATATTACAAATGTATTTTGCTTTAAAAAAAAATCTATTTCTTACAACTTCAACTAACTAGATTCCTCTACAGCTCTCTACCCTCCTGGGAAGGATTTTCACATCCTAGAATGTTATCATCAAAGCTGGCTTGGAATTTAAAAATGCTGAAAAGTTCAAGCATTGTTTTAAGATTGTTGAACAGATGTAGTTTCTCCTAGGAGACTGTCTTGATGGTAAATACCTTGTATTTCATCTAAGAACTTCAGAATGTAAGTATGCATCTTAAAAGAAAGTAAGATATCAGGAGAGAAAAAAATCAAGTAAGAAAACTAAGTACATGTTGGAACTTTATCTATAGTGCTGTTCTTTTTTAAAATTTGGAATGTATTTCAAAGAGATATATTGTAAACATTTTTTTTTCACAGAAATAAGAAAATCCAATCAGAAGTGGCAAAATATATTATAAATGTCAATTTGGTGTGCAAGACCAATTTGAGAACAGTTAAATACAACTACTAATTAAACTTTATGGTAATGATCTTTTCATTTCTAAATTAAACTATTAAAATACTAACTATACAGATATTATTTCAGATTTGGTATTAATTTGAAATAAAATGTGAATTCAATAAGACAAATTAATATTGAGTAAAAGATAGCTGAATTTTGCCTTGATGAAAGAGACCTCATCAAGAATTAAAGTCAGGAAAACCTTTCTAGATGGTAAGATTCAGCTGATTTTTGTCATTCTGTGCAGAGTAGCTTATACCTGGAGTTTCTGTAAAATATTAGAGGAAAATTGAAAATAGATATTGAGCAGGATAATGCAGAAGTTTGAAGCCATTTAATTGAAAGAAGGGTAGAGTAACAGTGAATATTAAGCCTATAAGAAGACTCCATGGTAATAAATTGTTCACTTCAAATACAAATCATGATACTATGGTTTTCATGTTCCAGAGGTCAGAATTGACATGAGTGGGTAGAAATTT
This sequence comes from Scalopus aquaticus, assembly GCA_004024925.1. NCBI lineage: Eukaryota > Metazoa > Chordata > Mammalia > Eulipotyphla > Talpidae > Scalopus > Scalopus aquaticus. The sequence continues at coordinate 9,704 of PVIJ01004006.1, read as the reverse complement.
AGGAGACATATATTGGTGGAACTTAAGGAAATCGTTATGCTATATAAAAGTTGAAGTGGCTGCCTTTTGAGAATATGAATAATCATACAGTAAGAAACTCACTCATCAAAGTTTAAAGTATCATATAAGAGTAATTCAAACACTGAGTGGTTAGGACTTACCCTTTGATCTCTAATACATTTATCTAACATTAAAAGACTGAATCTTGAGTAGGTTTCAGTCTAACAGATAACCCAAAATATTATCGGGTCATAGCCTGATATATTTCCTTATATTAATTCATGTACCTAATATCTCAATAATTAGATATTCATTGTGAATAATAAGCAGCTACCCTTAAAAAGAAAAATAATTTTCTCAGTGTTTAAAAACTATCAGTCATTAAATTAAGCATGGATCGGTTCAAGCTAGCTATTTATTTTCTTGTACACTGGGACCAACTGAATTTGGTAAATCAAATTTTTGCATAGAGGGTAGGATAGATTTTGTATATTTTCACTTACAGTTTGTCCCTTTTTGTCATGTCCATTGCTATGGGGGAACAATACATTCTGACCTTATTAAATTTAGGATCGGCCATATAACATCCTTATACGGTGAACCTAATGATGGATGTCAATTTGGAACAGCAGCTTTTGGAGTCACTGTGCAGTCCATCTAGGTCCCCTTTTGCCTTCCACAACTATGGAAATATCCCCATGTTCCAGGGAGAGTCTGTCTGTCAGTTGGCATCTCTGATGTGCAAGGAATAGAGAATAGCTGACTCACAGCACAAATGAGTACAAAAGTAAATAAACTCTAAACTCAAACTCTAGAACTCTGAGCTTTGGGGGTCACTGGCTTCTTGCCTGTTTTGACTGATACGAACAGCAGCAATTGAATAAAAGATTATTCTGGGATTCATGAATTTTCAAAAGCAGGCTATGACACTGGGTCTGGAGAAGAAATGAAGAGGTCAACATTGGTGCATCGATTCCACACAAAAACTAAAGGAAAATTATGTGTGTGTGTGTGTGTGTCTAACATTTATACATATATTAAATATCAAATATCTATATTAACGAGACATATATGCTTAATATACTACAAATATGTTATAGGTCTAGAGTCGAGTAAAGGCTACATCCTTTACCTCCAAGTTCTATACATTTGATTTCAACCCTCTGGTTCCAAACTTAATTGATTAATTAAAAATCAATTACTATAATTAAAATTAACACTAGAATAACACCATGTACCTCTATAATGAGCTATATCAGCCTCAATAGGAAGAAAGAACTGCTAAGAGTATTTTCCTGTAGGAATACTTAATGTTAAGACAAATTATAATTAAATAATCACCTTGGTTTAAACAAAAGGATGGGGTATAACATCAGGCTAAAAAGATAAAATATAGTTGTATTATTAAGATAGGCAAATTTTACCCAGTGTCTGGGACATCACAATCATTGCATAAAATCAATTTGTAAGTGAGCAGTTTCCAAACTATGGCTCAATTAGTGCTCATTATTTTACTCAAGTGGATTAGTTGTAGAAACACAGAAACCACAGAATGTTATTTTAGGGCAATGCAAATTACTAAAATTAAGGTGGAACTCTTCTCAAGTTCTACAGAAATTAGTGTGGTTTGTGGCAGTGTTCTGCCTTTTGTCCTGTTCTGCTAAAATAATACATACATACATACATACATACATAAAACTGTAAGTGATTAATGAGAATTTTGAGACAATGTTAGCATGTAATGTAGTCAGAGTCCAAAAACAGAGGTCAAGGAATCTAATAATTAAATATCAAAAAAAATTTAGAAAAGTGAAGTACAGCATTTACTTAAAATTGTGTGTGTGTGTGTGAGTGTGAGTGTGTGTGTGTGTGTGTGTGTGTGTATGAGAGAGAGAGATAGATAGAGAGAGAGAGAGAGAGAGAGAGAGAGAGAGAGAGAGAGAGAGAGAAAGTGAGTGAGATAAAATAGAAAAGATAGATCTGACTTCAGTAGGTTATGTGGAAAGCACTCAGAACATTTTGCCCACAATTCAGTGTATATGGGCACTGTCTCATAGTAGCTCAAAAGTTGACAGATTCTTGGCCTTAATTAAGTCTAGAAAAAAGGAGGTAACTTATTTTATTTTACATTAATGACACCACATATATAGCACTATGTCTGGTCAACTGTGAATTCCACTGACCAACTGAGATCATCCTATGAGGAAGAAAAGAATGGTTACAGTTTAGAAAGAAAGGGTAATGTAAGGGGTTGCATTATGAAATCTGCAACACTAATAATACAAGGACAATATGAGAGTTATATGCAAATGCCCAAGGAGGGGGTGAAATTTGCATTGCTATCTGGAAGAGGGATACTGGAAAGAAGGGAGAGTTAGAAGGCCACTTCATATTATTTTTGTAGAAAAATAATAAGAATATTTTTTAAAATACTAGAGCTATTGAAAGTCACCTTTGACTTTGTTCTGATTCCTTATCACCAGGAAGAGGAGTTATATAATCAATGCTAAAATGAACAGAGCAGAGGATTCTTCATCAGGTAGAAGATTTGACAAAATGGTCACTAAAGTATTTGTCAGTTTTAAAAGTTGAGACATACCTTTATGCTTTAATGTTGTTTTGGAAAATTTATCTTGTTGTTCTATGTGCTATATTGCATATCCAGTGTGACAAATTCGGTCAACCTTCCTAGGATAGTACTTGTTCAGAGTTCATACAACACAGCTACCTGACAACCTGACATAACACCACATATTTGTTTTGGTGCCAATTAACTTCAAGATCTTTCCACTAACACTTTGTCAACTCCTTAAATGAAGCACTGACTTTTGCCATCGGAAAGGTTATATCTTCTTCACAGCTAGATGTGAAGCTCACACTAGTGAGATAGCAAAAATTAAATGAGACGCTCACTGACAGGCCATTTAACTGCATGGCAGATGCTATAGGTGTCACTATCAGAGAAGAAGGAGGTAGAGGTTACTTTGAATCAAGGGGAATATATTTTTGCAAACAGACTTAATAATTGCTATGAGTTATCCGGTGATGCTCCACAAACTTTCAATTATCAGTGTATATGAAATCTTAAATTATCATAATGATAATGAACAAGTTGACTTTTTAGAAAAAGACAGATATAGAAAGATTATTGAAATAATTAGCATTGCAGTCTAGATACCACATTTTAAATTAATAAGGGAATTAGGGCCTTGCTGGAAAGTAGTCAACACTGAAGTCATCTGCATAGATTTTAACTCACTATAAACAGAAATGGTATCCCTTTTGACTCTAGTTTTCCATCATTATAATGAAATACACAAACTATGACATATAGCATTCACTGTCAGCATTTAGGAGAACTTAATATATGCAGGGTTAGTTATCAATATCATGTTTTATTTTAATGCACACAATGCACAACATCACTGTGTGTCTTTACATTTATGTATTGAATTCATGTAATCAGTTTTTATCATGAAGGACTTACTACCACCTCTAGATCAGAGAAAGCCATTCTCTGTTAGTGAATATGAAGATAATATAAGCTGAGACAGACAGGGGAAGACTGTCCTTTTATAGTAATAGTACTTGTTCATGAAATCCTTGCGATCACACATGAACCACATTATTTTCCCTCAGCTTGGATTCTTGCTTTAGCACATATTAAATGTGTTGAAAAACTGATTTGTCATGTGATAGCCCTGGCTTTTTTCATCTGTAAAAGGAACAAAATTATAACCATGATATTAGTACTTTGCAAGATTACTTTAAAGAGGTAAGTGTATAAGGTCAAAATGTTTCTAAGTGGCCCATATGCTTTCTAAAAAGCCCATTAAATAGTAACTTTGGAAGGCATAGCAAATATCTATCATGTCTTCTTAGAGGAAGTAATGAAACTAAAAGTCTCACAATGTGACATTTTTAATTTGATAAATAAATCATAATCACCAATTTTATGTTTCTTCCCTTTACAGTGGAATATAAAAAGCATAGTCTTACATATAAATCAGCAATGACTAAGATTTTCCATCATAAACATCACCATAGTATTACAAGGTTACTTCTTGTTCATATTATATTTCCACTTCGGGTTGGGTAGAGATGTTACTGCCTATTGTTCTATTTAAGTGACATGAGCGATCAGGTTCTTCACCATCCAGAATTTCATTAATTGCTCTGACTAGAAAGCAAACCTAATAAAACATGCTTGACTTTTTAAAGACTTCCTCTTGAGAGTGATACATACAGCTTCATCTCATATATATGTCATCAAAAACAAATCACATAACCATGTGATTTCAAGTACATCAGAACATTAATTTTCTTACATACTCATAAAGAGGAAAACCAGTCATATTTGCTATTTCATATTAATTTCATAGGATATATCTGGCTATATCTTAACATTGATTTCTTATACTCTATCATTAGATACTTTACATGTCCCCACAATTTTAGGTTAAAATTCCATATATTGCTTTATTTATCAGTGAAATAATTGAGAAATCAGTTGATGTATGTGGTAACAAAATTAACTGCACTCATATAAAGAGCTTATTTATTTGCTTTAGCGAAATGACAAAATTGAGACGTGAATAAGGTAGTCGCTGAAAAGGAATGAGTAGAATTACTTCTTGTTATTTTTCAAAAGGGAAACATTCTATTTTTTAAAGATTGATTGATTGATTGATGCATAGAAGAACTGGGGTGTAGGCCAGAGGTTTAGGAGGCAAGAGAATTCGCCAGAGACAGAGTGGGGAGCAGAACAGTAGTATTTACTAAAATACACTACTAAGGGGAGCAGAGGGTGAGACAGGAGACGTCTACTGCACCATATGTGGGGTAGATCCCTGGCTGAGATTGAACTCTAGCCATAGATGTGATAGGGCTGAAACTTAATCCTTAGGCACCAGGGAAGCCCCCCATAAGGGGAATATTCTAAAATCAAATTTATGTAGCAGTGGAATAGTTAACACACAAAGTTCCAACTATACTGTATTAGAAAACTTCAGCAAAATCCACATTACCATTATAATTGAGAATTTATGATTTAGTCATGACTACTAACACTTATTTTTGAAATGAGTAATCATTTTTTATCAAAATGCAACAAATGGTTGCATATATTTTACATAATCTAGAAAAGTCATCACATATATCCTTATAAAATCAACCATAAAGTAGCACATACAAATTCTCTGAACATACAATATTCATTAATCTCTCTTTACCATAGTCTATCTGAGAAAATGAGCAATAAAAACATTCAATGGATGAAAAATCCTGGAGTCATCATTTATTTCCTTCTTATAAAACCAGATCAAAGCTTGAATGATTTGTTAAAGACTAAATTGGATAGTTGACCAAATTATGAATTCAAATAAATACAGACTATGATTGCTTAAGAACAAATACATCTGCATACTGAAAGATAAATCTTCATAATAAATAAACTCTAAGCGATGGAAAAGGCATTATATCTTTGTGTTCTGGTGCATCTGTATTATCTGTCATATGTGAAGAACAGTACATGGTTCTTATTCAGATTTGGTGAGATAAAGGAAGGAAAAGATAAAAGGAAAAAAGATGCCTAAAAATACACAAGCAAAATAATAAAAGTAAAAATAAAATAGCATAGAGGTAAAGACTTTCGGTTTTTAGAACTTCTTTTCAGAATTTGTCTATCAGAAAGATGAATGGCATTACCACCTACTGTGACATTCCAAGAGGGAGTGAACAAGTGAATGAAACAGTAGCAAATGCCTGGGTAATGTCGGGCCACATATATATTTGGTTATCATATTCATCAATCTATCAACATGTATTGTGATATATGATGTGTCCACCATAAATAGTGCTCTTCACTAGCTCTTGAATAATGACAAAAAGAAATATGATGTTTCTTGCCCTCAAGAGACATAGAACTCTTATTAGACTGTTGGGATGGTGGCACTGATCTAGGCATGGAAATACATCAGGAAAACTGGAACAGGGAGAAGGCATTTGGCAGAAAGCCTTTGGAACCAAAGTCAGGAACCGGTACATAAAACACCTGCTTGGCACTCTCCTGCCATTCTATTTCAGATGATGTTAGAAAATTAATTGAAGTACAGAATAAAATTTGGTAATGGCAAAGGTGAGTGATAGTCATACTATATTAAATATGATACAGCCAAGCACTGGTAATCAGAGCAGAAACACTAACCAATTAGAACAAGCAACAGCGAAAATCAAACTGATTTTGTTTGTGTTCATTTTGAAACTGACCATTGTACCTGGCGCTGGGGATATCTATAAATTTGAGTATAGCTAACAAACAGATGATCACAAAAAATTAAAACATATATAGATACTGTGAGAATCATGATTAAAACATACTGTATTACAAAAAGCATGTTTTCTTTCCCTTACTCATATTCCAATTATCAATTCCTATAAGTTATATTATAAATATATGGTTACCAAAAGTTTTGCCCAGGATAACACAATATTATGTGATAAGTAATTAAAATATAATTTTATATCTATTTCAAGTAATTAAAATAACGTAGTTGAAGGGCAAATCAGGTAACTGAAGTTTTAAGAGATGAAATGATGTTAAAGATCATTTAGCTTGCTACTGAAAAAGCATACTTACCTGGTTTAATTTGGACAAAATGGGTTGAATGTATCAAAGTTCACTTAACAATAAAAACATTCTCCTTTTCCTTCTTCAGATAGCAAAAGCAAAAAATATATTCCCATTTTTAAGATTTCATGGTCATATGATAGAGAATATTATGTTTATAGTTGCTTGTATCTTAAAAGCTGATTTCAGATTTTGGTTATTCACACATTTTCTGCATCTTTATATTTTCTAAACATGTGGGAAAAGGACACCTATCCATTTCCTTTGCAATTGGTCTTGGCTATAAAATATGATAATAGATACTGTGGATTGTTAAGAAGCCATTCACATTCATTCTCAGCATTTCACACAAGAGCTAGTGACAATTTCCTTACTTTTTCTACTATCTCCATAACCACAGCACTTCACGTGACGCCACGACACTTTCTTCACTCTGGATCCAGGAGTCAGGGCAACATAGAGAGGGACTCTGGCTCCACTATTGGTGTTTTAGAGGTACAGGATTCCCTTTGGATGGTAACACACCCTCCATCAAGTACCCTCAGGCCATCCCCATGGTTGAACTACATGATGGTGTCACAGGTAGAATATAGAGACACCAAACAAAAAGGTTCAGATAAAGCCAAGCTAATACCAAACCCTGGCAAGTTGAGCACAGAACTGAGCCTACCAGAGCCTACCAGAGTCAGAGGAGGGATGAGAACAAAGTTCACAAAGTGCTTTTATGATTTATTACATCTTTAAAATTTTTTTAAAAATTCACCTTCCTAGTAAATCTCAATGGAAATGATGACCTACTTTATTTTATTATGCTTTACCTTAAAACAAAAACCCAAATGATCATTTGGCAATTCTTAAAAAAGATATCCTTTTCAAGGAAAAATAAAAGGGTTTTTGTGAGTTTCACAGATTTGGGTCTCAGACGATTTCCTGATCTAAATTATAATCGAGCCTGATATGTAGATAATGTTGTGCTTTTATTTTTTAACTTAACCTTAAGAAAATAGCATATAAGCATATATTGTAATTTATCTAAAAGTGCTGTATTCCATATGTATTATTAAGTATCAGATGTTCTACATGAACAGAATGTCTAATGAGTAATATGTTTGAGTTTTTTACTGTGAAAACTAGAAAGAAAAATTTGAGATTAGATATTGTTTAGATTTTCCAACCATGTCAGAATGATAGGATCTTTAATTTTAGACAGTTTTTTCTGTGCTTTTATAAATAGAAATCTCACTAAAATTCAGGTACATTACTTATTATGCACTATTCTGATCAAAATGTAACCTAAGAAAACCTAAATTTATTAACTATTTCTAAATCTATTTACCTGACCTTTTGTTCTGATTTAGTGGTTCTATTCTATAAGAGGTGATATTTTTTGTCACTTTTGAGGGGTGTTTGCTTAAATAAATCACCAAAAGAATAACATCAAGCATACAAACTTGACCTCTTGGAAATTGAAATCTTTTTGCCCACTTGAAAATTAGTCATACCCAACACTTTTGACTAAATGCTACATGATTATACTAAGCACAGGCTGATAATTTTTTTTATCATAAAGTGTCATATTTGCTATTATCAATATACTTAATTAATATTGAGGGATCTTTTATTAAGTTCATTACTTTATAAAATCTAGTCTATAACAAAATATGTAGTCAATAAGAAACAGTAAGAAAACATTGCACTCATCCAAATTTAGGTAACACTCAAACATGATTACATTAAAACTGGTCCAAATTTGGCTAAAAGATAAGTCATAAAATGAAAGGGCACACTCATGAGTTTCATGTTAATACAAAGAAGATACAGAGTAAGAGTTTTCTGCATTTTGCCTTACATGTGAAATGACAGAGTTCACTATAGAAAATTCTAGAAAGGTATCAGCATTATCAGATACATTCTTGTATTGAAGAGGTAAGGACTTTATGAAATGAATGACATATCAGAGCAAGCTCGGTTCCGGTGCCAGTGGGATGGAACAATGCAAAGCACTGCATATGCTTTCAGTAAAATACCAAATAACCAATAATAAAAGTGATAGATACACATCTCCATTTGGTAAAGTAATAATAAACCATCAAATAAAAGTTCTTTCAATTCTCTAATAGTTTCTTTCAAAAGAGTAAAATACACATTTCAATATAATTTTTTGCAAAACTTTTAAGTATGACTTTATGTCTTACCTGATTCCTCAAAGTCACTGTTGTAGGCTTTCCAGGTTTCAGTTATTCGAAGAAGATTCTCTTCCATAGCTTGGATGTCCATGGAAGGGCAGTTGCATTCTGGAAATCTGGGACCGCACTGACACCAGCAGTCATTGTCCTTGCAGATAAACTCCCCTTCTGAATTGCAAGCAATGTAGCTCAACGCTGCTTGTACAAATCGCTCCTGGAGATAGTCAGGAAGGAGGACTTGCAGCCCTAAAAGGACAGAGTAAATAAGTTACGTTTTTAGACAAAATATGATATCTATTTACAATATCCAAAAAAGGCCAACACTTCTATTAAGGTCTGATTTATGCATATTTAAAAATAATCCTACAGATGCATGTATCCTTTTGAATTAGTGTTTTTGTGTCCTTTGGGTAGATTCCCAAAAGTGATATTGCTGGGTCGTATGGTAGCTCCACTTTTATTAGTTTGAGGAAACGCCATATGGCTTTCCATAGTGGTTGGACCAGTTTGCATTCCCACCAGCAGTGTAGAAGAGTTCCTTTTCCTCCACATCCTTGCCAGCATTTGTTGTTGCCTGTTTTTTTTTTTTGTGTGTGTGTGTCTTGAAATTTATTTATTTATTTATTTATTTTTATATATATATTTTTTATTGTTATTTATGCCTTTTACATTTTGTATTCTCCTTGGGCAGCCCGCCACCAATTCACCCGTGATCCATCTCCATGGTCCCCTGTATTCTCCTCTCTTCCATTTTGTGCCCTTATCCTCCCCTCCCCCCTCCCCCACCGCTAAGTGTCTCTCTCCCACCCAGCCTCCCTATAGTCCTGTTATAAGTGAAACCATTCGATATTTTTCTTTTTCTTTCTGGCTTATTTCACTGAGTATGATTC